>BQNB010011729.1:31818-79782 GCA_026074375.1 Tanacetum coccineum | reverse complement strand
AGAACACCCGGGCAGTAATGTAATGCGTATATACTCCCGTTACCGGTGTCCCCTCCAAGAACACCCGGGCAGTAATTTTATTGCTATCAGTTCAATCAGCCTAAGCTAATCCGAAATTATTTCAAATGTAAAGTATGCATTTGTGACCAAAAATGAAGTCAAATGATGTATCCCATAGCGAGCTATGCAAATAAATATGTAAACCAATTTGTAAACAATCATATAAATGCATTTGCAAACAAGCATGTTCTCACCTTGATCAAAATCCCTTAAAACAATCATATTGTTATAAGATAACCGAGTAAGTATAAGGATTTGTAGACAAGCATGTATCCCCCTCGCGGGTTATAAAACATTCAAAAGATTGAAAAGCGAGGCTATGAACTCACATTGATTAAAGACCACGATCAATTAATCCAATTAAATCACAACTGAATCTGCAACGATCTCGACCACGACCTATAATTATGTCGTTCGATTATAATACACGTATTAAATACGATCAACGATGCGTACATCGTTACCACGAAATCATACATATTTTTATATGTATGCAGTCATATATACATGTGATGAGAAATCCACTTGCGCGTCTTTAAACCTTAACCCTGAGTATATTTTATGTATATATACTATTTCCGTCCAATCCTAACTTATCTCAATTTCTAAAGCTGATAAGCCTCGCGGCAAAGTAAAATGCCATTACGAACAACTTTCGTGTTTCGCCGGAAGGCTGAAACGGGCTCGAAAGTGCTCGAATCGTTTAATTAATAGATATGTCAGATTTAATATATTAAAAATAACTTATTTTCTATTAAAGTGTATATTCCGATTTCGATCCAGTTTCTTCGTTATTTGAACTTAAAAGTCCCGTTTTATATCAAAACATCCGTATAATTATAATTTGTTATATTTTGTAAATCAAAATATAATTTATCAACATCTCGATTCCCGAATCTTATGTTTCGATTTTTGATATTTATTATTCGGTATAAAAGGTGTCAAGGTCCATTTTTGGTCCAACTCTCGTCTCAAGTATGTCCAATATCACTTATACATTAATATCAGTCCCGTTTTAATATTTATATTGTATTTTACTTAGACCGCGCAATTTAATATTTTTCATCACATTATATATATATTGATTAAATAAAACAATTTATAATATAATGAAATAATTGAATACTTTTTAAACTAAACGCACCCTTTTTCGGTGTTACCACACTCAACGCACCCGGCTGTTTTGACAGCCAAACGCACCCTTGTGCGTTTCTGTCCAAACCAAACGCACCCTATGTGGTCACAACCTAGCCCGAACGCAGCCCCTTGCTGCTGACTCGGAAACCACACGCACCCTCGAGGTGCGAGACCAACTCGACACACTCGTTCCCCCGGTGGTCCCCGGCTGTCTCGAACCAAACGCACCCTATTTGGGCGGCGTGACAGCCAAACCAAACACCCCCTTTTGTGTTATATCCCAAACCAACTCAAACACGCCCTAGAGGGGCTGTTACAACCCTTATTACAACCAAACGCACCCTACGGCGCATAAACAAACCAAACAGCCCCACTTGGGGTGGCTGCCACCCGAACCAAACCACCCCTAGGCTGCCAACATCAAACCGACGAACACGCCTAGCTGCTAAACCTAACCAAACACATCCTATAGTGGCGGTTGACAGCCAAACCGAACCCCCCTCGCGGGTTATTATAACCGGAAAAAACAAGCACCACTTGTTGGTATAAACTACCAAACGAAGCACCCTTGTGGTCGGCTGGTACACGAAACAAAACACCCCTTGGGCGTTTATAAATCCAAAAGCCCAATTTGTTGATATTGTAACAGCCCGAACGGAAAAAAAAAAAAACCCCCCCTCGCACCAGGCTGTCCTTTAAAACAAAACGCACCCAACTGTGGTAAGAACACAGTTCAATAAAACCACCCCTTTATTGGATGACCACGACACCACCACCTGCGGTTGCCTTGCTCCGAACAACCAACAAACAACCAAGAACAACCCAATCACAACAAACACCCCTCCCATGGCTTTTATATCAGCCAAAACAAAACCCCTCGGTGATTAACTAACAAAAACCTACTCGACAACCTTTTCCCCGGTGTTGTTCGCAGCCAAGTAGCCACACCCTTCGTGGTGGATTTTCCCATGCGGGTGTTTTAAGAAGAACACAAACACCCTTTCGTGTTGATTTTGATGATGATGTGGATGGTTGTTGGAGTGGCAAGGTGGTTTGGTGTATGATGGATGGTGTGGTTTGTAGGCTCAAAGCCGGCTGGTGTGGGTGGAGTGGGGAGGTGATGAAAAATGGCGCGTGAGAGAGAGTGGTAGTGGGGATCGAGTACATCGGGTTGTGGGGAGTCTTTTTGGTCTTGCCGGAAAAATCCCGCCGGAAAAGTTTTCCGGCGGTGGCAGCCGGTGGCCGGCGGTGGGGGAGTCGCCGGAGAAGAAGGGTGGGGAGGGAGAGAGGTGTATTAATTTTTTTTGTGTGTGTGTATGTTAGAGATGGAAATGAAATATTTGTTATATGTTTATATATATATATATATTAAATGTGGCAAGTTGAATAAGTTGAGGGGTTAAAAGTGTAACATTTTTATTATACTTTTATAAATATCGGTTCGGGACTCATTTGAGCGACTTAACGACCGATTCAAATCTCGAAACTTGCGCCATTGTTTTTATAATCATTTTTCTGATAAAAATGAGTATTTATTTGATAATATTTCAGAAATATTTTATAACATTAAATAAAATATCTGTTATTCATTTTGTGAACCGGTTTCGCTCCGTTCTGGAAATCAAAATGGATTTCAACTCGAATAGTCGCGTTTTCAAAATACGCTTTTGAATTCAAAAATGATGAATAATTTATTTATATTTTTATTAAATTAAATACCGATAATTAAAAAAAAATTTAATTGTTTTTGTGTGTCCGCGTTGTATTATTGCTAGGTATAAATGGTTGCGGTGCTGTTCCAGCACTTTTTAGGCTCAGTTTCCAGGTCTCGGGCAACAACTAAAAGTGTCAGGAATGTCATTCCACATCAATTGCTTTAGAGTTCCGAGAGTCCGTGATGGGAAAACGTGATTTTGATGATCGTTCTTATAAGTCAAGCCAGACCTAAAAAGTTCAAAGATTGACATTCGTCATTCTAAAATTCGCAAATTCTCGGATTGTTACAATCACTCTGGGAATATTTTAAAAACATTTATTACCAATACAAACTTTATACATGCAATTTATCAACGTGCATAGTCTCATATTTGGTATAAAGATAAAGAACCTCCTATCGTAATTAAGTATGGTTTCCAGCCCATGTTCTTTACCCTTTTTTCAGGATTTTGACCCTTTGATTTATGATGAAGAAGGAACTATATAACAACATACCTAATCCGCGGTGTAAGCAGGGTATGGGGATGAGATGAACTGTAATGTAGCTTTATTGGATTGGAGCAAAAAGTGCTATGAGTTAAAATTTTGCTAGAGTTGTTATGGTATTGCACGTGTTACCTATCATGCGTAGGACCCACAATATTGTATTTTAAAAGGAGTAATTTTTTCTTTATTAAGGAGATGGAAATTAAATTGACATAAGAACTAAAACTAAAGCAACCTTGCCAATTTTAATAATGGAATACATTGCACGCAATCACCTTTAGTAGAAGAAATCAATCAGTCGGACTCTCTATCAATAAGAAACAAATGGGATAGTGTTGGACAAGAATGCATTATTGTAAAGCTTTAATAAAGAACAAAAAGAGGACAGAGAAGCATATTCTGGTAAAACTTTATGTGGCTGTATCATGGGTAAAGAGCATGAAAGGTCTAAAGGTGTTGTGTTGTGATAAAGATGACAATTATTGCAATTACACAACCAATGTTTTCTTTATTTCATTAGCCTTTTTGTAATGACTATATTTTAATATTCTATTATGGGTTTTTCCCTATTCGTATATGATGAAACTGATGATGTATTTCATAACAATTTTACTATGTTTTATTAGTTTTTATTGTTACACCAATGTCTCACAATATTATCTTATAAATTCTCTTGCTAATTACATTTATTTGTCAACATTCATCAACCATCACTTAATTCTAAGCTATAAAACACAAGTACTATAAGTTTTTCATTAACATGATGTTATTTTATTTGCCAACAACTACAAACAAGCAAAACTTCATGTACTTATAACTATGTGTTTTAAATGATAACATTATACAGAAATCCTACAAAGTTATGTAAATGATAGGTAATAGTTGGAACAACCAAAACAATATCAAACTATCAAAATGTAAATGTTTACTCGAACAAAATCTTACGCTACCCGCCTAACGGCGGGCCTTGAAGCTAGTTAACCATAAATACATATAAAAGCACAGATATCGCTTATAGAAATATGTTTAAAATGCGGCGTTTATACAATCCCCCACACTTAAACTGTGTTTGCACATTCAAGCAAGTCTCAAGAAAAGAAAAACTTAGGAAAACAAGTCCTAAACGACAAAATAAGGGAAAATTAAAAAAATATTAAAATTTTTGAAAATATCAAAAATATTGTTGTTTTTTATGTTTTATAAATAAACGCTAAAAGGTGCAAACACCCATCCCCCTCACACTTAAGGTTTTGCTTGTCCTCAAGCAATGGAGGATAAAAAATTAGATATAAATAAATTTTTCAAAACAAAATTAGAATTATGAAAAAATATTTTTAAAATTTTTAATATGTTGAAAACAAAGTTGTTTGACAATACAATGACTTTCAACTCGTTATAACATGGACTAAGAACCTCACATATAAGATAAAGTATAATTTACTCAAACACCGTATGTGATGTTCTAGAATCAATAAATCACCGAATACACTCATAACCAAAGAATCAAGAATAAATATGTATGATATAATTAATAGGCTCGAATCCTCACTTTTAAGTGGTAATGGTTATAAATGCGCAAGTAATGTCATCGATCCCGAGTCGGATCTGCTCTATCAATCAGGACACATCTCTGATTTCAAAACTTTATTTATTTACTACGTTTTATTCTAATATATTAACCTAAGTGACAAAAAAACTTAGATTACCGAGGACGAAAAAAGTATAAGTTCTATAAATGAGTCTTAGTTTTAATTTATTCCCACCCCACACATAAGTTTAGCATTATGTGTAACTAGAAAATAATTTAAAACTAGAAAAATGTGGATAATTAATATAAGAGAAACGGAGAATTCCGGGGCTCATAATCTGCTCCAGTTGAATTCTGAAAGGGTAGATGTTGAGCAAAACGCCAACATAAGCACGTAAATTCAACCATATAATATAATACTCCAAATATCACATCCCCAAGTGATAAGTTATCACCACCATCCAGGCTCCACCTGTTTATTAAATCTGCAAAATAAACAAAACTACAAAAAACATAAAATACAAAATCGCACTTTCGTAAGAATACTACGATTGTAGTTAGGTATGCAACAAGCCTTTAAACCCCTTAGTTTATCCCGATGTGAAAGAGTTATTGTCTCGTGAGTGTTTCAGCGATCACACCCACAAAATTCGAAACAATTTTTTTTTGAATACAGTAGGTCGAGGTACGGAACACAACGGTTCGTTATGTGCGGACATTACTTAAAAAACAGCAAAGTTTTTCGTTATTATATATTTTTATTTTCTCTTTTATTTTGTTTTATTACCCCATTTTGCTTAAAAAAAGCATACACAAAACACAAATAAAAAATAACATAGAATATATAGTGACGTTTATCCAAGGCATTCACAATACTACGAAAGGCCAAAAAATAAATGTAAAAAAAAATCTTTGAATTTTAGATTTAAGGAAAAACATATATCAAGCACACACTTTTTATATACGGTACAAAACTAAATTTTATACATAAGTTTGATTTAAAAACAAAATATTTTTTAGGGCCTGATGTAGAAAGTACGTCGTGCTTAAGGGTAATGTTGACGCATTTTAGCACAAATTATATTTTCCTAGTTTATATTTTATAACAAAACACACAAAATTATAGCCGAACATACAAATTAGATCACATAAACATAACTGATAAAAAACTAATATTCAGAACTAACATTGAATAAAATAAACCATTTAACAAAGAAAATCAAACATGAAATGAAAACAAAAATTTTTCGGTTTTTAATTTTATAACACAAATTAAGCAAACTAAAAAAAGATAGTTTCGGGCACATGTTCATTTATGATATTATTTCAATATAGCATAGTACCCAACGATTAAAGAAAATAAATTTTAACAAAAACATTTTTGTCAGGCCAAAAAGTGTGTCGCACTTAAGAGAAAGTGTGCGGTAAAAATTCAAAAGAGGACCGCGGTAAAAATTGATACAAGTATGTCGTACAACAACATGAGTGCGGCGGTTTTATTATGACAAATTTTTATTTTTTTTATTTTTCACACTTTATTAGTTAATAATACATGTATCAACACATAACTCAAACACAGACAAACACATAAACTGACAAACACAAACAAACAAACTAAGAAAAGGAAATACGAAACGTTTTTTTAGATTTTATAGATTTTAGCATTTTTTTTATTATTTTATATATATATATATGCACATAACTCAAAACAAAAAATGCAACACACATTCACGAACAAACACTTTAACAAATATAAAACACTATGCAAACAGGCAAGAATGAAAACTATATTAAGTTTTTAAAAAACCAATCTACTTGATAATGACACGAAAAAGAAAATATTTTTGGATTCAAAATTAGAAGGGCGACGCACATAAGAAAATGTGCGACGTACATCTAGAAAAAAGTAACCGTTTTTATTTATTTGTTTATATATACATACAAAGAACTAACAAGATCATGCAAACACAAAATACTAGCGAAAATAACTAAACGATAATGCATGATATGCATAATCACAAAACAAATTTAAACCATTTTTATACATTACATATTATTATTGTTAATATTATTAAGGACCACATGTAACAAAGATGAAGCTAAGTAGAAAAATAAAAAAAATACATGTAGAATCTATGTGTTACCTAATTTTACAAATCAATATGAACAAGAACTAGAGAGAGAATGTGAAGGGATGTACACTCTTTTTAGAGAGAGAAAAGGAAGAAAAGGAATATTTGATTAGAATGAAAGTAAAAGTGATACATCACCAACCCTCTCCAAGGTGTGGAGAAGGGTATTTATATGCCTACATATGGCCAGCCATAGTCTTTAGCATGGGCTATCCATGGGCCTTGGCCTTTCTACCTTATCAAAGTCCATAAAAACTTATTACATTATTGAGCTATCTTAGATATTATAGAAGTGTCGATAATTTTTGTATTACTACACAATCTCCCCCTAGGGAGGTCACTCCATTTTACAAAACGGTTAATTCTAGCATACTATGCTTGTCTTTAGTTTTGAGCTCATAGTCTTTAAACTTCAATCATTAACTTGTGATATGTTGTAGTGATTTTTGACTTTAGGCTTGAGCTTGTTCCTTTAAGCTTGACTTGTAAGTGAACTTAAACTTCTTTGAGATCATTAACCAAGCATAATCTCTTATCATCATCTTGAGATATTTTCGCCATCTTGTGTACTTGTAACTTTTGGGACCGACATGCTCATACTTTTCTTGAGATTGAAAGCTTGAATAAAACATCTTTCTTAAAGTTCTTTAACTTTATACTCTGTCATCGGCTTCAAAAAGGACGATGCGGTTATCACGGTGTAGTGAATAGTCTTGATAAACATGCCCTTGAGATTTCATAGTGTCTTTTAACATTAATGATGATCGAGTATGAGATATTGTGATAGGATTCTTCGGCTTGTCTTTGGTATCACGTTGAGGTTACATCGGGTTTACCTACATAAATGGGTTAGTAATAAACAGCATATATGAACGAAAGTGTCTTTATCACTTCGTCGAATATGGTTGCAATAACCACGGTTCCCCGTTAATCAGTATAAATACTACCTGTGGTCAGGTAGAAATTACTAAGTATCTCCGTGCACAAGGTTTTCGCAGCTTGCACTAGCAAGTTCTCATGACACTTGAGAGTCTCTAAAGCAAAAAAACACGATTTCGAGTAAACCGTAAGACAGAAGTCTCACGATTGACGATAAAAAATTGATTTGAAAAATCAATCGACGTGTCACTTACTAAAGTGATTTTGCGACACAATGAGAGTTTTATGCATTTTAAAATTCATCAATCATCAATTCATAGTCTGGACCGAATCAATATCCATTGTCATAAGTTTGATCCATAGAGGATCTCACAAGTCACCTACCGCATAGCTTGTTTGATGTTGGCTCTGGAAGGATTTCCATCGTCATTGTGAATACTTTAGTATCACTCTGATGTTCTGGGAATATCACAAGGATAATGCGTAGGACTCTTAAGATATTACTTGTTTTCACAATGTATGAGCACCAAATATATTTGAATAGTGTCCTAGTAAGATTTATGGATGATCTCTTTTGGCTCCAGACTCAATAGTGCACATTTGCTTTTAGTAATCGGAGGCTGGAGCAGAACCTTTTTAATACCAAATAACTCGGAGTGAGAGAGTCAATATCTAATTCGATAGGAATCGAATTAATGAACTTTTTATATTTTTATAGAAAAATAGCAAAATAACTTCCAAAGGAAGGATCTTCAAAACTCTACTTCAACGAATATTCTTCAACAATCGTTCACGACTTCCCCGGCAGCGGCGCCAAAATTTGGTGTAGTCAAATTTAATATACGTATATAGTATTAATCTCGTAAGAATTCTTTCCAAAATACTTCTCAACCAAGAGAAATATAAGGTAAAAATCTCACAAAAGAAAACACAATTCGTATATTTTTTATCCGGGAAGTACTGTTCCTCGGGTCGTGTCCCAACGAAATCGTGAATTGAGAATTAAAGAATAATTCGGATTCGAGCTTAGAATGATAAAAGATATTTGATTTGTTGATTACACTACAAAATATAAGAACATGAAAAAAAACAATTAACTAGCACGAAAATTAAATGCACAAAATGTAATAAACGCGAGCTAAAATTGAAATTTTAAAATCTAAAGCATGACTTTTAACACATTTAATTTCTAAAAATCACAAATTTAAAATGAAAATTTTAGGAAAAAGAATTAGAATTTTTTATGTATTTTTGAATTTTTTATGAATTTTCTAAGATTTAATGATTTATCAAAAATAAACTTTTTCTAAAAATTAACACTAAAATTTTTCTTTTATTTTTCAAAAATACTAGATTTAAAATGAAAATTAATGCAAAATGCCAGAACAGAATTTTTAATAATCAACTCATATATTACTATTTTTATGATTTTTATAAGAAAAAGTAAATCAATAAATCATTTTAATTCTAAAATACAATTTTTAAATGAAAAATATAAGCAACTTGATTTAAAACACTAAAAGGATGTAAAAATGCAAAGGCACAAAAAGCCCCAAATGGTATAGACCTAATGAACCCTATATGTCCAAATAAAACTAAACCTATTTTTATTTAAACTAAATTCAAATATTATCAAACTATTTATTATACTATAAAGACAGGGTGCAAACTTGGTATTAGTGAAAGTCAAAGGGTAGGCGGGTGAACATGATAACATTTTACCACAGCAGTGAAAATGATATAACCCTAGACTATGAGGCAAAAAACTGACCAAATAGACCCGCGATTCTAGCTTATTTTTGGCTTATAAAAGTGCTTTTCAAAAAAACTTAAAAACAAACAAACTTGAAGAACAACTTTAATCCAAACAACTTTAACAAAGGGACTTCTAACTGTTTGAACAAAAGAATAAGCAACAAAAAATCAACTAAGATTCTGTTTACAGACAAGTAACTTGTTTAAAAGTTTTCCACATTTGGGCTATTCTATCTTATCTCTTGGTTAAAATAAAAACTAAAAGAAAGCTTCCTTATGCTAATAATGTTATACTGATGATTTATCTATAGAGAAATCGGAGAAGTATTAACAGCGAAAGCAAGTAAGTAAGCAAAATGCTTAGTAAGTAACCAGTTAAAACATGATTAATATTTCAATCATTCATATTCATATCATAAATATAAACCATTAGTCCATGTCCATTCCATATATCATAAGCATCTATACCACTATAACCATCAACAAGCTTTAGCACATAAACTATAACATCGTTAACGAACATTAAACGCATAACTATATAACACGTACCTTGGTTAGTCCATAACCAAGAACTAACATACACTTACTCAACTAATTAAGTCGCCATGTATTCTATTCGCTCTAAAACGGTCCGCCTAGGTCCTTAACACCGTAATTCTTCATACAAGATATGACCACATCAATATTAAATATATCATAACCACAGTTACTTATCTTAGCTTCTATGGCTATTAACAAGGGCATCATCTCCATCATTAATCCTTGGTTTCTACTCAAAACCAATAAAAGCACATATTTTCACATAAATTCAAATACAATTAACAAGGGTTTACATAACTCAAGAACACACCCAATTCATCTTTAATTCTCACATGATTATCACCATGATCATATAAACCAAATCACCATTTTTTTGTAAATCATTAAATAATCTTAACCCATAATCACAAACACTTCAATATAGGTTTAAAACGTAGATTACCTAAAAAACCCTAATTTAGGTATAAGAACCCTAACCTTTAATTCACCATTTAATTCAAAATAAGATTAATTACTTAGGAGAATCATTGCTAAGGCTTAACCCTTGAATTAATCCTTAAACCTTTCTTCACTAGAGCATCAATAGTTCATCATGTCAAGCTTTTCTCTTTTCCCTCTCTTTTCAAAACCGACATATACACCGCCATGAAACATTTTAGAATGTCCAAGGAATTATCCATATATTTGTTGGTGTCAATTTTGGTCACTTGACACGTTTAGTCCCTCAAGTCCCTTTCTTTTATATTTGGTCACATTAACTAATATAGCTTATTTACCACTTGTCAATTTTAGTCCCTTAATTCTAATATTTTCATAATTGTGACACACAATATTTTCTAACACCATTTACAATATTAATACTTATAGTTTGACTATCGGGTTTGACTAACCAATCACGTAACATCTTTAAACTTATAAAAGTCATAATCAAACTATTCGAATGGCATTCTCATAATAAAATACTTAAAAACTAGTTTTGGGGTGTTACACAAGTTCTCAAAAATCATCATCAATTATGCAACCAACCAACCCACCTTTTGAACACATCAGCAAATGGACGAAGATTCATCCTTTAGAAAATGTGATCGGCAATCCTTCTCGACATGTCTCAACACAAAACAGCTACAAACCGATGCCATGTGGTGTTTCTCTTATTCTTTCCTTACATCAGTCGAACCCAATAACTTTAAAGAAGCATTGCTTGAATCTTCCTTGATCGATGCAATGCAATAAGAAATTTACGAGTTCGAACGACTGGATGTTTTGGAGCTTGTACCTTATCCAGATTTAGCCATGATAATTAAGCTGAAGTGGAGCTTCAAAGTTAAGCAAGACAAATTTAGAGGGGTACTAAAAAACAAGGCAAGGCTCATTGCTAAGGTATATCGTCAAGAAAAGGGAATTGATTTTGAAGAGTCTTTCGTACTTGTGGCTCGCATAGAAGTAATCAAAATCTTCATTGAAAACACCGCCAATAAGAACATGACTATCTACCAGATGGATGTCAAAACAACATTCTTAAATGTCGAGCTTTGTAAAGAAGTCTATGTTAGTCAATCGGAGTGCTTTGTAGATCAAGACAATACTACCCATGTATACAAGATGAAGAAAGCCCTTTATGGCTTAAAGCAGGCCCCACGTGTATGGTATAATATGTTATCAAGCTTTCTACTGCCTCAAAAGTTTTCCAAAGGTTCAGTCGACCCCACATTATTCACAAGGAAGGAAGGCAAAGACATTCTCATGGTACAAATTTATGTCGATGATATAATTTTTGCATCTACTGATCCTAGCCTATGTGATATATTTGCTGATAAAATGAGTTCTAAGTTCAAGATGTCAATGATCGGCAAAATGTTATTTTTTCTCGGAAGTTAAGTTTCTCAAGGTCCCAGAGGCATCTTTATAAACAAGACAAAATATGCTTTTGAAATCCTTAAGAAATACAATATGGATTCTAGTGACTCGGTTGACACCTCTATGGTGGACAAAACCAAACTGGATGAAGATCTACAGGGGAAACCAGTTGATCCTACACATTACCGTAATATGATCAGCTCCCTTATGTATCTTACATCTAGTCGACCTGATCTTGTATTTGCAGTATGGATGTGTGCCTGGTATCAGGCATGGCCTACCGAAAAGCACCTTCATGCAGTAAGACAAATGTTTCGATACCTAACAAGAACCACTAATATGAGCCTTTGGTAATCGAAAGATACTAGTATTTAACTAACCACTTATGCAGATGTTGATCACGCCGGGTGTCAAGACACTCGAAGAATTACTTCTGGAAGTGCCCAGTTCTTAGGAGACAAATTTGTCAGTTGTTCCTCAAAGAAGCAGAAAAGAACTACTATCTCTAGTATAGAGGCATAATACATTGCCTTATCTGGATGTTGTGCTCAAATCCTATAGATACGATCACAACTGACAGATTATGGATTTAAATTCAACAATATCCCTCTATAATGTGATAACAAGAGTGTTATTGCTCTTTGTTGTAACAACGTGTAGCATTCAAGATCGAAACATATTGATGTTTGGTATTAATTTATCAAGGAACAAGTCAAAAATGGTGTGGTTGAGATTTACATCATCCAGACTGAGTATCAGCTTGCAGGCATCTTCACTAAAGTGTTGCCAAGGGAAAGATTTGAATTCCTAATCAACAAGTAGGGGATGAGAAGCATGCCTCCAGAAACACTTAAGAGTCTAGCAGAAGAGAATGAAGAGTGATGGTGGTACCTCTTTGTGTATCCTATGTAAATATATAAAAATTGATGAGGTGTCATTTTATACACTTTTTCAGGGTCGTTTAACCCCCAAAATCGTGTGTTTATGCCCAAAATAGGTACTTAATCGTTCCTGTTCAGGTATTTCTCATTTGGAAGACATTTGCGAGTGAAATTACACCTGACTTGGGGTCATTGGAGAAGAAACAACAAACTACAAGACCAACACCAAAACTACCTGAAGATTTTGGCTCATAAGGCCTCGAGAAGGCGTCAAAAGCAATACAGAGAACCAACACCATGACTCTTGAAGATTTTTGTTCACATAGCCTGGAGACGGTGTCACAAGCCATACACGACGCCGTCACAACTCATCAAGTGACGGCGTCACAACTTGTATGACGGCGTCAGCCCGCACCGACTCAAACGCAGATCTAGAAGATTCATTTTACGACGGCGTCACGATTAAAACGCGACGCCGTCGCGTCGATTTTCTTATATATACAAACCCGAATTTAGGGTTTTGAGTGTGTAACTTTAGAATAAAAAGAGGGTACGAACCCTAGTTCGTTTAGCAGCTGTAGGAGACGATTTTAGGGCCTAAAAACCCTATTGTACTTCTTCCAATTCATGTTTTAATCAAGTAAGGTTTACTTAATCATTCAATATGTCTATGTGTTGTTTGATCTATTGTTCTTGCTTTATCTTTAACATGCTTGGCTAAACCTATTATTGTGTTTATTTATGATTGTATGAAACCTAGAATGTAGATCTTAGTGATGTTGCTTCTTGTGATGGATGTGCACGTTAGGTCTTAGAAAACCAGCTTTCTGTCAATAATCGATGTTGATATGTCTAGGGAAACGTGATTGTGTAGAAAGGATACCATCGGGTAACAGTCTTCATACTACCTTGCCCCTTAATATGGTTGATCCACTTTTAATGTATTTTACATGCACTTAGTAAACTCCTAGGGGCCGTGTAATAGTCTTCATACTACCTTGCATGTGCGTTGCTCTAGCGGCATACTAAGTAGACGGCGGGTTCGTGTAATTCGTTCATGCTTTAGGAAAGAGTTACATAAATCATCACAAAGGTGACAAGGCAACAACACTAGGAGAAGCAATCTAGAGAGTGATACATGATTAAATAGACACAATCTTTTATCTTATTGTTATCACCATTAGTTTAGATTATTATTAGTTTAATTAGCTAAAACCAACCCACCTCTCAATTATATGATTTACTTGCTTTCCATAAAATACAAAAATACAAAAATAATCTTCCTTCAACCTTTACAATTCTGTTAGACCGTGATCAAGCCTTCCTAACCTATTTCTCGAGTGAACGATAAACAACCTCGAGTCTTGCCTATACTACACTACAATGATTAGGTGCACTGCCTAGGGAGTTGTAAAACTTCTCGTGTAGAAGTCCTACGACAACCGCACGTCAAGTTTTTGGCGCCGCTGCCGGGGAATAGTTAGGTATTTATCATAGTTTAGCTTAGTTCTACTTTCTTGAATCCTTTCAAGTAAGATTTAATTCTCGCACATTAGCTTTTTTGTAGTCTATCTTTTCTTTGTGCCCTTTGTTTTGTAAATCACTCTTTCATTCACTATCATGATATATGAAAGACCACCAACCAACCCTTTTCAAAACCTACCATGAAACACAACCTTCCCATTCCAAAATAATATCTTGATTTTCCAACAACATCAAGATGAATCTCTCTACGATGCATGGACTCGTTTTGAAAACTTAATCCAAAGAGTCCTTTATCATGGCCTTGATTTATGGCCCTTGGCTTAATTATTTTGTGACCATGTCAATAGATATACCCAAATAGACATTGACCATGCAGCAGGTGGGAACCTTAGGGTATTAAGTGTTGAAGAAGCATGGGAAACCATTGATGATTGTGCACAATGCAATAAACATTGGAAAAACCTTACTAGCACTATTCTTGACCAAACAATAGAAAATTTAAAGACTCAATTAGTAAAGAATGAAGTGGTTAGAGTTATGATACCTAAGTGCTTGGCATGGTTAGATGATGAGCCTATAAGAGATCTAAATATAATAAAGGATAAGGTGGATAATCCAAGCCCACAAAGTACCCAACAAGTCCTTTTGTCATTTGAGGTATACACACCGCCTGTGACTCACCCAAAAGATGTAGAAGAAACCATAGGAATCCTGAAATGAAAGGGTGTGTATGTTTTGGCTTATATAGGGGTGAAACAAACTTGGTGTCTAAGTTTTCTTGGAGTAGTGGCCAATTTGTGGGTAGAGTGGTGATTAAGGAAGCCTATAGGGTGAGTATAGAAGGCTAGGAAGGTAGCTTAGCAAGGTGGAAGGGTGTAGAGGTGGTTCAGTTTACAAAGCGGTTACAAGGAGGTTTTTAGAGTGCAAGTAGCTTACATGGAGGTGATGGAGGTGCTTGTAAGGTACTTGGGGGTGGTAGTAGGTTAGTCATAGAGGAGCTTGAGGTGTTAGGGTGCTAGCTTAGGTTTAAAATGGGTCAAAATGAAAGAAAAAGGGTGACGGGTGGTTTAGGGTTTCAGGTTAGGGTTTTTAATCTTTAAATGTGTATTAGGGTTTAGGATTAGGGTAGTTAGGGTTTAGGATTAAGGTTTAGTGTTAGGATTAGGGTTTAAGGTTTAGTTTTAGGTTTAAAGTGAAATTAGGGTTTTAGGGTTTCATTTAGGGTTTAAGGTTTAGGGTTTTAGATTAGGGCTTTAAGATGACTTAGGGTTTAGGTTTAGGGTTTAGAAATCATGAATTAAGTGCTTGTACCTTGTTCTAAAGTGGTGGTAAGAAACTAAGGTGATTATTTAGGAGGGAAAAGATATTCAAATGTTGTGCATTGTACACTTGTACGCATGTTTGAAGGCTTGCACATTCATTTTATATGTATACATTACATATAATTAGGGTTTTGATATAAACGTTAACGTTTAATGCTTGTTTTGATATAACGTTTTGAAAAGTATGTTAAATGGATAATGTACTTGGTAAAAATGATATTAAGATATAGAATTGACATATTAGGATGTTTACATGATATAAACATAGATATAGATGGCATTGGTAGAGATTGCGTGAGCTCGTTTACTTTTGAGATGCAAGTTACGTTGCATAATGAGATAAAGCAAAAAAAATTCCCTATAAAAAGGTGGTATATATATAATAGATGGATATTACAGTGCATCTAATTTAATAGATGGATAATTACATTGATAAAAAAATACGGGTTGTTATAGTCTCCATCCTTTAAAAGAAATCTCGTCCTGAGATTTAGTTGGATGCCGGAGTGATGTTTGAAAACAGATGTGGATACTTGGAACGAATTTGATCTTTGCATTCCCACGTAAATTTGGGTCCTCTTTTAGAGTTCCATCTTACTTTGACTATAGGAATACGACTTTGCTTCAGTTGCTTGACTTCTCGATCCATGATCTCCACTGGTTCTTTCATAAAGTTGAGTTTGTCATCGAGTCGAAGCTCTTTCATTAGAATGACAAGGGATTCGTCAGATAAGCATTTCTTTAGATTAGAAACGTGGAAAGTGCTGTGGATATTACTGAGCTCTTCAGGAAGCTCAAGTTTAGATGCCACTGGGCCAATCCGTTCAAGGATTTTGAAAGGTCCAATGTATCAAGGGTTAAACATTCCTCGTTTTTCGAATCGGATGACACCTTTACAAGGTGACACTTTTAACATAACACGATCTCCAACTTGAAATTCTAAAGGCTTTCGTCTTATATTGGAATAACTTCTCTGTCGGTCTCTTGCAGCTTGCATGTGTTGTCGCATTTGCACTATCTTTTCAGTGGTTTCATGGATTATTTCTGGTCTTGTAAGTTGAACATCTCCAACTTCAGCCCAGCAAACAGGTGATCTGCACTTTCGACCATAAAATGCCTCAAATGGTGCTGCCTTAATACTGGCATGGTAACTGTTAATGTAGGAAAATTCTACTAATGGTAAGTATTTTTCCCACCCTTTTTCAGAATCTATAACACCTGCTCGAAGCATGTCTTCAAGTGTTTGGATGGTCCTTTTACTTTGTCCATCGGTTTTAGGATGATATGCCGTACTCATATCTAATTGAGTACCCAAACCATTCTGTAATGATTTCCAGAATCAGGATGTAAAATGATTGTCATGATCTGAGATGATAGATATTGGCACTCCATGCCGAGAGACTATTTCCTTTATGTACAATCTTGTAAGGGTTTTCATACTATCTATTTCTTGGGTAGGGATGAAATGTGCAGATTTGGTGAGGCAATCGATAATGACCCAGATTGTGTCATGTCCGTTTAAGGTTTCGGGTAGTTTTGTGATGAAATCCATTGTTATTCTCTCCTACTTTCACATAGGAATCTCCGGTTGTACTAGTAAGCAGGATGGCTTCTGACATTCTGCTTTAACTCTAGACCATGTTAAACATTTGCCAACATACTTAACGATGATTACCTTTATATAAGGCCACTAATAGAATTTCTTTAGATCCTGATACACCTTGTCATAACCTGGGTGAATGGAATACTTTGATTTATAGGACTCATGCATGATCAAGTCTCTCAGATTACCAAAGAGTGGTAACCAACTTCGATTCTTGATACATCAGGTTCCACCAGGATGTATTTCAAATGATTTATCCATTCCTCGTAAGTTTTCAGCCTTGATGTTTTTTTCTTTGAGTGCTTCAGTTTGAGCTTTAAGAATTTATGATGGTAATTTTGGATGAATGGTCATAACTAATGATCTAACTCAGAATGGTTTGATTCGTTCCTTCCGGCTTAATGCATCTGCTACAACATTTCCCTTTCTAGGATGGTAGCAAATTTCACAATTATAATCTGTAAGCAATTCTAGCCAACGACGTTGTCTCATGTTCAAATCTTTCTGATCAAGGATATGCTAAAGACTTTTATGATCAGTGAACACAGTACATTTGGTGCCATACAGACAGTGTCTCCAAATTTTAAGAGCGAATACTACTGCTCCTAATTCGAGATCATGAGTGGTATAGTTTTCTTCATGAGGTTTGAGTTATTGGGATGCATATGCAATAACTTTCTCTCTTTGCATTAACACCACTCCCAGACCTTGATGGGATGCATCACAATTGTTACCCATAAAGATTCACATAACAAGAGACATGATCCGGAGGTCGGGGAAGATTGAACAAATGTTTAGCCATATTATTTAGTAAGAGAAAGGAAAGATGTGTGTATTCTAGAGAGAGAAACACACACACCTTATTACAAGTAAAAGGAATCCTCTACCCCTCCATGGAAGTATGGAGGGGATATATATAAGTCTTGACTCTCTAAACTATCATAACTAGATAATTTAGGTCCCTGTGAGTCTTACCTATTTATACTAATGTAATTCTGTATTAGCCGACATATTTTAAGGCTAACAATCTTCCCCCAATATGTGGGCATACAGAATTACTTACAATGTTCCTAACAAGTACAAACACAACAAAATAAAATGACATCCAAGGCGCTTCCAATGATGAAGATGACGTCTTTGTCTTCTAGTCTTGATACTTGTACTCCAGCTTGGATCTTCTTTTCTTGAACTTTTCTGGAACCATTGTAGTATGCATCATGAGTTGGATTAACTTCCCCCCAATTCATGCAGCATGTCTTTAAAAGCTTTCTTCATAGACTCCTTTTTGGCGAAGTTTCTGAATCAGCTTCCCCCCAAACCAACATCCGTATCTTGAGCATATTCTGAAACGTTGATGTAGCTTGAACGATCTTCTAACATTGACATTTAAAGTGCACAGCGGAATTTAGTAGAAGAAACAGTCAACCACACCATCTAATACTGCTTCTATACTGTATCGTGACATTCGGTCTTGGTGAATATCCGTTTGGGGGAACATGCAAGAGATCAGCAACAGTTCTTCTCACGCATGCAGAATACTTCACAAACCATACTAAGTGAAGTAGTATAAACTACTTCCCCCTGGAAGTTGACCTGATAGCATCAAAGTATCAAAGTACACGTATTCCCCCATGATGGTTTCGAACTCTCGGAAGCATCATTGACGTGGACGACCATATACACGAGAAGTTCTTGTCATAAGCAACAATCTTGAAAAGTTATGAAAGACATTGAAGAACTTTGAAAGATTTTGCTGAGACTATGAAGTATCATTGACGTTCAGTAGCTTCAAATGTCCCGTGAGAGTTGCTGATCACATCTCAACCTTTTACTCTATGGCTAACTTACCAACCTCGTATTCTGTCGGCTATTGCTGTGACCACTTGGTGAAGTAAACCCGATATACCAAACTTGAAAATGAAGTAGAATTCCCCAAATTTGTTACTTAAGCTTGCACTGTTGTTGATTGAAGAACGGTGCAGAAGAAAGCCTCTAAGTACCCTATACACTCAACTAAGAGCCAAAATAAGTACAACACCTCTTGAGACTATCCACATCGGCATCTGCGTGTGACACTGAGCACTACAATGTAACTCCTTTAAGTGATAGCTATAACCCGTGAGTACTACAATGTAACTCCTTACATCGGGTATAACTAGATAATCCAAGTCTCAACCATAACTGTATACGTTCAAGCAAGTCGTCAAACGATAGATTGGGTTTGAAGAAAAGGGGTAGAAAGTAGAAGGAAGTCTCGATGATGAAATAAGTAGACGCCTTCGTGAAACCCACTTCAAAGCTCAAATAAGGGATACCAAATCAACTTCGTGATCACTTGACATTAAAATCCAAATTCCATAGCCGTTTTGACGTTTAAGTGAATCTTATTCAGATCGTTTTTAGTGTTATGTATCGTGTTTGTTGTGTTGTTGAAATCAATTAACATTCACGGGATTTTACAATTCTATGACTTAAACCATAAAAAAGAATCGAATTTTATAGGATTTAACTAAATCAAGAAAAAACTGTGAATAAAAAAATTGTTGTTGGTGAAATCGTTGTTGAACATGAAGTACGTGAGCTTTTGTTAACGATCGGTGAGCTTAAAATGACAAACGGTGAGATTTAGTCAAAAAAAGGACTAACGGTGAAAACTTGTTTCAACATGGAGGGTTGATAAACAAGAAGGGACTAACTTTGAAAATTATGTTGGAGATGAGGGGCTGCATGTGCCATATTGTCAAACTTGTTAATAAATTGCAAATTCCCAGTCCTAGGAGACTAAAGTGCAATTTTTCGAAATGGTATGTATAATTATCAAACACAAAATGTCCTCCTGCATTTCATCTTTTTCATTTGAAAACATTAAAGATCATAATACGTTTGTATTATGATCTGCGGAGTGTTACGGTTAATCGTCGGTGAAAATCCCGAATATATACCACGATGGATCGAGTATGTAGACGTGTCGACACGGACTACAACGGTATACGTATATAGTGGTGTTCCGTTGTATGTGTAACGACACTCGGGAAACGACAGTGACGAAAACACTTAACGAGTCTCGTTCGGACCAAGTTGATTATCTCAACTCGTTCGGTTTTATAGATAAAAGAGCTCGTTCGGTCTACAAAGATTTCCTCGTTCGGTCCTTGAAGTTGTTTGTCACTCGTTCGATCCTTGAGTTGTTTCACTGTTCGATTCCTCGTTAGTTCGCTGGATTTCACTAGTTCGATGGTCTCAACTAGTTCTCGTTGGGTCTCACTAGTTCGTTGGTTTTCACAGTTCGCGGGTCTTCTCTCGACTAGTTCGATGTCACTCGTTCGATGTCACTCGTTCGATGGTCTACTAGTTCGATGTCACTCGTTCGATCCTTGTAATCTTACACTCGTTCGGTCCACCTTGAAGAAACTAGTTCGGCTTGATAGAAAATGACCTCGTTCGGGTTGTACTAGTGTGTGATCTTAGTTCGGTTTTCTAAATGTTGTTTGTACTACCGTCCTCTTCTTCTACTAATTAGACCAAAACAAAATAAAAACAAGCCGTGCACTAAAAGAAAAAAAAAACCACGAAACCTTTATGAACAGTAAGCCTAAAAATTAATTACTTGCTTATGAGATTTATAGCCCAAAAGAGTTGTGAATTATTGATAACCAAAACTAAACAGTTTGGAATCGCGAATAAAGATAACACAACAATGTTATAAAAAAGACTTTTATAAAAAAACCAATCTAAAACCCACAACGTGGCATAGTGAACCATTATGATATGAAAAAGAAGGAAAATAAGTCCGATCATGAAAAATAAGCTCAAAACAAAAAAGCCACCGCAACAAAACCAAAAAAAAAACACAACACACTGCGAAATAAAAATACACCCCCAGGTTTATGCTCTAGATCTACCAATTGTTCATTTATCCCAAAAAAGAATTTCACAATCGTTCTAACAAAGAAGGATCCGAAGCGTTTATAGGCGTTCGAGGTACGTGTGGATTTTTCTTCTATTAAACAAATCAGAAAGATAGCCCATTTTTCTATTAGTGAGGGAGAAAAGGGGGAAGATGATTCCATTAATCTAAGGGAAGAATGTGTGTTTTTTCTAGAGTGAAGAAAACTCTACATTCACTACCTTATTACGCATTTAAATTATTGATCCTTAACCCTTCCATGGGAGAATGTTAGGGATGGAGGGCGGCTGATATTTATAGTCTTTCTGGAACACGATCTACTTACTACACTTGACTTTTCTATTTTGTCCCTGCGTTTTGTCTCCTGTGGGGCTTTTAGTATAATCTAATGTAATTTCCGTAATTAGGTCTACGACATATTTAAGGCTCGAACAGCCTTTCTTATTTCCTGCTTGATCTGGTCAAGGCTGTTTTGTTACACCTTTTTTTAGTGTGTTTCTATTTGTGCGAGAGATCAAATAGGCAAATGACAATAGCAGTGTTTTGATTATCTTTGTGATTTCGTTCACCTCTATCCTTTTCTCTTTTTTGATGCTTTATGTTCTAATCAAACCCATGTTCTTCAAGTTTTGTTTGTTCTGGTTTTACAGACCTTTTTTTCTTGTTCAGCTAAATGCTTGAATGCCAATTCTATACTTATTTTGTCAATTAGTGATCTTTTCGTATATACATTTCGTTTAGTGTGTTTGGGAATAGAAACTCTGACTTTATGGGTGTTTCCAATGTTGTTAAGGTCTGCCCTCTGTACCCACATCTTCATCATCATATTCGCACCATCAAGTATATGTCCAGTTGCTTTCCAAATATTGCATACCTTGGGTTCATTAGGAATTGAGGACTAGCGTATTAATATTTGAGGCTACCAATTATTAGTTTTTTCATGGCAATATTAATACTATTGAGTTCTCCATTTTAGCGTATTCAACATCTTGAGTACTGACTATTTATTCCTTTCTTGATCATTTCTTTTCACTTTTAAATAATCATATCCTTTTTTCCTGGTAACTTCATTCAGCATCCTTATATTTTTTTGTGCTTCTGTAAGATCTTGACACAGTTTGGAGGGGAATTAGAAAACTCATTGAACAGTGCGCGGTTGCCTTAACTGTCGCCTTTTCTTTTTATTTTTTTCTTTTACTTTTTTTTTATCTACTTTCAGTTAATATCCATTCTTCAATCTTATTTTCATGCTCAGTAGTATAGTTTCTTCAGGTATTCTGTTAGTCCGTCCTTAGGTATATCCTTTTACCCTCTTTTCTATCATCTTTTATTCTCTTCTTCCCCTCAGTAGTCTAGATAAAGTATCCTGTTAGTTAGTATGTTGTGTATAAGTCGTCAGTCAGTTTCTAGTCAGTATATTGTTAGTTTTTAGTTTAAGTAGTTCTATATTTTTTACTCCCAGTCTGGTTACGTATGTTCCTTAAGCATTGTTTTTTTTAGTTAGTTATTCTTTTAAGAGATGGGACAAGCTTTAAATAAAACTTAAAGTAATTTATGGGTATTTGTATTATATTATTAAAACTGATACCTTGGTATTTGTGAGGCTCAAAAAACAAAGAAAAAATAAAAGAAGAGAGATGTAGTTGTGTCACTATACAAACAAAACAGAAAAGGATGTGATACTTAGTGAGCAAAAGAATTGATCTTTGAGATGTAAATGTCGAGTCATTTTTTTAATTAAAAACCAGGAAAGAGAGCTTGTGAGAATCAAAATTGATATGATGGGAAAATGCTTTTTGGGAATAGACAAATAGAAAATGGGTTAAATGTTTTAATATTTCGAGTACTTTCAACGTTGGTTATATTCTAATGCATACTCACCACGTTATTAAAACTTAATTTAAGTTAGTATAGTCTTAATAATGAAGTCAATTTTGTTGTGTTGTGTTGATGTTAAGAAGAGTTGCTCATCTGCCTCCATATTTTTCTCTTTATTATTTTTATAGAAAATATGATTTTTTTTATTAATGTATTTTAATTGAGGTTTTTCTTGAATTGTTTTTTATTTTTTTATTTTTTATTTAATTACTCAACTAGGCCGTTATAATTCGCTATTTTACTTCTATGTTTGCCTTCTTTGTGCCTGTAACGCTAAGTTAATGTTGGTAGAGCTTTTTAATTTACTACTACCGTTATTTGTTTATTGCTGCCTAAGGGCATTCACTTTAATGCTATTAGCATAATTTATGCTTGCCAGGATAACTTCCTATGCTGGGTTAGTTAATACTGTTTAGCATTAACTTTAATGCTGCCACAAGTAAGTATCAAGTTGTTGATCTGTTGTGAGGAGTGAGTTCATAAATACTTCGATAAGGGAGTTTCAATCACTAATTGTTTTGATTTTACCTAACCTTGTTTTATCTCTCTAATCATAACACACTTAACTCAAATTTCATTCTTTAATCATTCAAAACCCATTTCAATGTCGGCCCTATAGTTTAGCTGAAACTCAACAATTTGAGTTGCGTTTGGAGAAGAAGAGAAAGAAGAAAACCCGAAGAAAGCAATGGCGTTGAGGAAGCGAAATATTAGATTTTCTAATGCAGTTTCTGTCAATCATTGCGTCTACGATCAATGCCAACCAATATACTAACTGTATGAATCAGTTTTGGACATCTGCCTAAGTCAAAACAGTTATATGCGGGAACGACAAGGAATACAAGTCCCTAGTAAACAGATCGAGGTCCCTCATCTCTAAGCCAAGTATAAGGCTTGAGTGATTTAAGTGGCAATGATTGTTGACTATTTTAGGAAGCAGATTGTTCTACCCTGCTACCATTTTTGAGACATTGGAAACAGAGCATGATGTATGGAAATCTTACTCAAAAGCTATATTCTCTAGTATTAAAGCCTTCTTTTACTATCCATGAAATTTCTCACTTCATACCATGCTGCAATGCCCTTAGTGCTAAGACTACATCCTGGAAATAAATAGTTATAGCATATTGTATGTCTTGCTATATCATGGTCTTGCCAAAATAATAAATATTTAGCTTTCTAAGTATATTTTTGTACAATTATGGTGAGCACTATTTGACGGTTAACAATATGTGTGGTGAGTAAAATTGTGCTATACCTAAGATTTAGTGGAAGTCTTCTAGACCAACCAAGTAGATTGGGAATGATCCAAGCACAAAGGAGTTTATGTTACACACTTTCCCTACATCCAAGAGGTGTTTGCAGAACATGAGAGCAACCTTGCAAGGGGTCTTTCATTGGAAGGGTTTACACACTATTTTCCATAATGATGGATTCAAGCTACATAGACTATGGTGTGCAGATTCTGCTACTCCTAAGATTCAGCTACTCCTACTGATTCCCATTCCATATCCATTATCACTCAACCATCATCCTCAAAACCTCAAAAGAAAAAATCAAGAAGAAACCAAAGACAGGAGAGTGCTCCTATAGATCCTACTACTGAAGAGACTACTCTTGAGGAACATGTCTCTACCCCTTCCTATGATCCACCTACAAGTGGTGAGGAAAGAATGCAACTTGTTGAATTGATGAATTTATGTACCAACCTATAGGAGAAGGTCCTTGATTTAGAGAAAGCAAGACTGCTCAAGCAAAGGAGATTGCTAGCTTAAAGAAGAGAGTCAAGCAATTAGAAAAGAGAAGGAAGTTAAGAACTTCAGGGCTTAAGAGATTAAGGAAGATTGGTTCAACAAGCAAGGTAGAATCCTTTATTGATGTCAGTTTGGGTGATCAGGAGGATACATCCAAACATGGGAGGAAAATTAAAGATCTTGATGCTGATGCAGAAGTGACTTTGGTGGATGAGACTTAAGAGATGAATGAAGACAACCTGATGTCTGATACAGGTGTGTTGGAAGAACAAGAAAAAGGAGTTGCTGAAAAGGAAGTTAGTGCTGTTGATCCAGTTACTACTGCTAATGTTAAAGCTACTACTTCCAATGTTCCAACAACAACTATTGATGAGTTGACTCTGGCTCAGACTCTAACAGAAATCAAAGCAGCTAAACCCAAAGCTGTTACATTTGCTGCTACAATAACTACAACTACAAGACCCAAGGCTAGAGGGGTTGTAGTTCAAGAGCAAAGTGAATTCAAAACAACATCATCACCTTTACAAGCATCACAACTTCCATAGGCTAAAGACAAAGGCAAGGCAATAATGGTTGAGCCAGAAAGACCTTTAAAGATGAAAGATCAAGTTGCTCGAAGAAGAAATGGCTAGAAATCTTGAAGCTCATATGCAAGCTGAACTTATAGAAGAAGAGAGGCTTTTAAGGCAAAAGGAAGAAGAAGACAATATAGCTTTGATTGAATTATGATATAACACACAAGCTATGATGGAGGCAGACTTTGAATTAGCTCAGAGGCTACAAGCAGAAGAACAGGGAGAGATAACCATTGAGGAAAGATCAAGATTGTTTGTAGAGCTCATGAACAGAAGAAAGAAACACATTGCAAAGCTTAAAACTGAAGAGATAAGAAGAAAAACACCTACCAAAGCTCAAAAGATAAATTAAATGTCCATATATTTGAAGAATATGGCTGGATACAAACATAGTTAGTTGAAGAGCAAAAGCTATGATGAAATCCAGAAGTTGTTTGATAAGGGAATGAAAAGAGTAAATAATTTTATGGACATGAATTTAGAAGTAGTGAAAGGCAGTGAGACAAGAACATAGGAAAGCTCTAAAAGAGTAGGAGATGAACTTGAATCTGATATGTCAAAGAAGCAGAAGATAGATGAGCATGTAGAAGTTGAAAAAGATGATCAAGAGGAGGCAGAGATGAAAATGCATATTGAGATAGTTAAAGATGATGAGGTAGAACTTGATGTTATACCTCTAGCTACTAAGCCTCTAGTGATTGTTGAATACAAGATTGATAAAGATGGAAAGATGGGATACTTTAAATTGATAAGGGCTAATGGAAGCTTAAAAAGGTATTCATCAATGATAAAGATGCTTCAGGGTATTGATAGAGAAGACTTGGAGACCCTCTGGAAGTTGGTTAAAGCTAAACATAAGAATACAAGACTAGAGGAGGATTATGAAAGAGTGTTATGGGGTGATTTGAAAGTAATGTTTGAACCTGACATAAAAAGTGAAGTATGGAGAAATCAACAAGGGTACAAAGTGACTGTTTGGAAGCTGTTTGATAACTGTAGAGTGCACTTTGTAAGATTTAGAAATCTACATATCTTTATGTTGGTTGAGAAAAGATATCCCCTTACACCAATAACAATCTCAAACATGCTGAACAAGAAGCTTCAAGCTGATCATTGGAATGAGATGTGTTATCAACTACTCAAGCTCATGACAAAGCAGGAAAAGGGTTAATGAAGTGTTTGAATGCATCCTCCTGGTGATGGTGAAGACTTTTAATGAAACTTGAAGATTCAGAAGATGAACATCAAGTTTGGGGGAGGATTGTTAGGTTTAAAAGACTTCAAGATGATTCTTAGAATTACTACTGCTCAGGTATATATTAGTGCTGTTAAGCATAACTTTGTAATGTTGGTAATACTAATGAAAATTATGCTAAGTAGTTAGTACTGGTAGTATAAAGTTACTACTGCTAGTTACTATTGTTAGTATAATTTAGTACTGTTAGTATAAAGTTACTGCTACTAGTAGAAGTTAAGACTGCTCAGAGATGAAGACTGGAAATATACTAAGTAGTTACTACTGCTAGTACAAAAGTTAGTACTGCTATAGTAAACTTCTAAGTAGTTAATGTTGCTTGTGCTCAGTTACAACTGCTGAGTAATTACAACTGCTGGAAGGATTAATGCTGTCAGAGATAAGATCAAAAGACATATCAGAGAAGAGATAAAGGTTGATTGAAGAAAAAGAATACTTATGAAGATAAGTATTAATTATTTGTAAAGAAGATATGTATAAACTTATTTGTTTAAGAGATTATGTTTACTTATAGAAAAGATCATAATCACTTGACGCGTTTTGTAAGCCCATTAAGGTTTCCTTGGTGTATAAAAGGAACCCTAAGGCATAGATCTAGATATCAGTTTTCATATTAGTATTCATAGTTTGCATAGCAATCTAATTAGAAAAGAAAAGTAATCCTGATAACAAAGTGAAGTTGAATATGAGAGGCTATTTTTGTAAAATCAAAATAAGTATCATATTTAATTGAAAGTTTAGTAAAGCTCTTATTTTTACTGTTTCATTGTTCTTCTTAGTATTGCAAACTAGATTCTTCATAGTTTGTGATATTCTCAATCTTAGTTTCTACTATAGTTGTCTTAGATCTATCCAATATAACTAAGCTTTAACAAGCTAAGTAAGATCTGTGAAGAAGGGATCAATATTAGATTGGCTATCCTTGAAGTTGTGATTGATTTAGATGAAGAATGTGTTTAGGTTTCATGCAATTATGTCTGTTTTAACACACTAAGTGAATAAAGTCAACCCTGGTCAATGGTCAATGTCAACTATTAAAAGTTAACTAACTGGTCAAAGTCAACCAAGGTCAAGCAGTCAATCAGTGGTCAAAGGTAAAACATAAGTCAAGCATAAACTATGTCATGTTTCACAGGATTCTACAGAAATTTAGGCAGAGTTTCTTTTCATAAAACTGACATGTTTCACACGTTTTGTTACGCCTGTCACGTTTCGCACACTTATGTGTTAAACATATTATGCACAAGTTATGACTTAACATATTTTTCACAGCTTATGTTTTAAACATATTCCGCACAAGTTATAACTTAACATATTTCACACACCTTATGCCAAACATATTTCGCACACCTTATGCCAAGCATATTTCGCACAAATTTGCAAAATGTCTTTCGCACAAATTGGCAAAAACACATTTTGCATACATGAATAAAACATGTTTCGCTTAATTCTTGTTAACCTAACATAATCTTATCCAAGTTTAATGTTTAATCCTGATTTTCTAAAATCAAATATCATTCAATAAGCATAGCAGAATCAAGTTTATCAAATTTAAACAACATTGAGGCCTTATAAGTCATTTTCAAGCACAAGCAAAGAGGAGAACACATTTCATTTGAGTTTCAAGGAATCTAAGGAACACAATAAGCATTTTTATGAACCCAACATAATTTACCAACACATTAAACATGAAACGCTTGCATTCTACATACAACATTTGCAATTTTCGCACCTAAGAACACCTTATCCAAGCTATTGATATCCTAGGAGACTAAAAACATGTTACACGGGTATGAGAATGCATATATCACGCCATTGAGCACAAACCCACAACCATTCAAACGCACACGCATGTTTTGCACGATTCTTGTTCACAAGAATCGACATATCTCACAACCTAGTTAGATATATTAAAAACTGTTACACAAGTATGATCATGATACCCTAACAAGCAAAACCCCCCAACCTAATTTGGTCTAACACCTACTTTCAATTTTATGAACCCTAAATCGATTTTAGGATCATTCGATCAAACGAGTGCGTGTTACACTCATTCCTTTTGAAAGTGTAATGTTTGAGAGTTAAGAAATAAGTTAGTATGTGTACCTTGATGATTAACAGACTCGTTTTGATTTGGAAGAGATGAATCATGCGAAATGTGCAAGTGTAGAGGGAATTATGTTTTGATTTTTTTTTAAAACTATGAGAAATGTGTTTGTGTGATAAGTGTTAACCATATATGGTTTCGAAATGGGCAGGAATGGCCCCTCAACTTTGCAACTCTTTCTATTCTCTTTTAAACTTAACACTAAGTCTAAACATTTTATAGAAATGACACATTAAGTCCCTAAAGTTGCTAACTTGGGTTATAAGTCCTAGATTTTGCCTTTTAGTCCCTAAAAGTTGAAACAAATAACATCTTAAGCCCATTTGAGTTAAAAAATACATTAACTCCCCTTTAAATGATGATCGGTTATTGTCAAAACCTTTTCTGTTTATCCTTTGATTATTTTGAATGATCCTTTTAAAAGAATTATTAGCACATTTATCCCCCTCAAAGAATGTTCCGTTTTCTATTTAAAAAGCTATAGACATTGTTTGAGTAACAGAAAATTCTTTTAAAATCTTTGTCTGATGAGAATCCGAGATGATTGATTAATTTTGAAATACAACACCTTTTACACCAAAAAATAAGATTTATCTTATTTTGACAAATAAATGCACTGACACATACACTTATTTGATAGAAAGCCCGGGTTGTATAGCAAAGTATACACAAGCCTTTACATGATTGTTAAGTAGATCATGCCCGAGAAACTTAATTCCCGTTGTGAGGTCAAGTTTTCTTTTTGACAAACTACTTGCCTTTAAGATGAACCGGGTTGCTATCTGAAATAACAGCAAGCCATTGACATATTTTGAAAAACATTTGAACTTCTGCTCGAACTTTATTTACAACTCCGTGTCATTATTAAATGACATTTTTAAATTCATAAATATTATCGATATTCAAAAGACATGTCATGAAAAATATATTTTTGGATTTTAAGAATTTATATTTTTCTATTTGATTTTCTGGTTCTATATTTTTGTATTTTCTTTTTGTAAAATTTTATGAAATATGAAAAATCTTTTTGGGTTTTAATATTTTCTTATTTACATATATTACATATGATACAAGAAGATGTGCCACCATCACTCTTCTTCTTCTTCTGCCAGTCTTTTCAGCATTTCAGGCGACATACTTTTAATTCCAAGCTTGTTGATAAGAAATTCAAGTTTTTCTCGTCCTAATGCTTTGGTAAAAATGTCTGCCAGCTGATATTCTGTTCTGACGAAGTATAGCTCAACCACACCATTTTACACTTGCTCCTTGATGAAATGGTATCTTATGTCAATATGCTTGGATCTGGAGTGTTGGACGTTGTTACAGCATAAAGCAATAACACTTTATTATTGCAGCATAGAGGAATTTTGTTGAATCCAAGGCCATAGTTGTCAGTTGTGAAGTGTTGCAAAACAAGGTCTATAAGGCCGATCAATCATCGATTAGACGCTACAAGGACACTAACCTTGCCGATTAATGTAACAGGGTCAACCATGGTCAACAGCGATCAACGGTGGTCAAACTTGCCAGAAACCTTCTAATCTTACCAGAAGTATCTAGAACTCACCGTAAACTTGTTTGATCACTTATATTATCTGTTTTAATCTATTACAAGTTGTTTTTTTAGAAAAAACTTGCCAATAATATCTAAAACTCGACAGAAATACACAAAACTTGACGGAAATACCCAAATTTTGCCAAAAATGTCAATCCGATTAATCCTGCCTTGACCAATTACAAGCTGCAAGGTGGTCGACCGCCCGGCTAATAGCCATAGTTTTTAGTTATGATCTCATCCAAAGGATTTGAGCACAAGATCCGGATAGGGCAATATATTCAGCTTATGTACTGGATATGGCTATGCTTTTCTATTTCTTAGACGACCAACTGACAAATCTGTCACCCAATAGCTGCATACTGACAGATGTACTTCTTCTGGTATCTTGGCAACCAGCATGATCAGCATCTGTAAAAGTTGTTAGTGTAATAGAGGAATCCTTTGAATACTACAAACCCATATTAATGGTTCCTATTAGGTATCGAAATATTCGCTTGACTGCATGTAAGTGCTTTTCGGTAGGCTTAGCCTGATACCGGGCACACATGCATACAACAAATACAAGGTCTAGTCTTCTGGATGTCAGATACATAAGGGAGCCAATCATTCCACAAAAACGTGTAGGATCAACTTCTTTCCCTTGCGGATCTACATCCAGTTTAGATTTCTCCACCATGGGAGTATCAACTGGGTCACAAGATTCCATTCCGTATTTTTTAATTATTTCAAGAGAATATTTGGATTGGTTAAGAAAGATGCCTCTAGAAATTTGAGAAATTTGAAGTCCAAGAAAGAATGACATTTTGCCCATCATCGACATCTTAAATTTTGAACACATTATTTTAGAAAATGTTTCACAGAGTGCGGGATCAGTAAAAGCAAATATTATATCATCTACATAGATTTGTACCAGTAAGATGTCTTTCCCTTCTTTCTGAGTAAATAACGTAGGATCAACAATACCTTCGGAGAACTTTTGGGATAGTAGAAATGATGATAACAAATCATACTAAGCTCGTGGAGTCTGCTTTAGCTCGTAAAGAGCTTTCTTCAGCTTGTACACATCGTTAGGATTATCTTGATGTACAAAATCGTCTGGATGACTGACATAGACCTCTTCACATAGTATACCGTTTAAAATGCAGTCTTGACATCCATTTGATAGACTATCATGTTTTTGTGAGCGACATATGCAATAAAGATTCTTATAGCCTCTAGTCAAGCAACAGATGCAAAAGATTCTTCAAAGTCAATTCCTTCTTCTTGATGATATCCCCATGCAAGCGACCTAGCCTTGTTTTTCAAAACACCTCCCAGTTTATCTAATTTAACCTTGAAGATCCACTTCAAAGTGATTATCATGACATAATCTAGACGAGGTACAAGCTCCCAAACTTTAAGTCATTCGAAACCATTAAGTTCTTCTTGCATATCATTGAATTTAATTATTCTTAACCAATACAGTATTATATCAATAGCCTTCTTGTAAATTCTTTGGTTTAACAGAAGTGAGGAAAGCATCAAAGTAACAATAAAATTGCTTCGGTTTGTAGTTGATGTCGTATAGAGACAGGTCTTGAAGGATTTCCAATAACATTATCCAGCGGGTGATACTTGGTCCATTTTCTAAGATGTTCATGTAGTTTATTAAGTGAGTGCACATTAGTCGAAATAACATCCCTTGAAGAAGATTCTTTAGAATTTGGTTCTGGAATTGGAACACCCCTCAAAGAAAGGAACAATAATCTAAATGTGCAAATTTAGTTATAATAAAATTGTTTCTTCAAACACCAGAAGGAATCACTAAAGAAAATGTTATCTTGAGGGTTTTGAATGTAACTTAGAGAATGGTTCATCTTGAATCAATGGAGAGTTAAGGAAAGTTACACCGTTGAAATCACAGGTTCTGGAGCAACAACTGCACGAATTGGAGAAGCAACACTAGGTGGAGTATTAAAGTATTCATCAAACATCGGTTGAAAAAAAATATCTTAGTCCTTCTTAGTTGGTGGTACATACGGTGTTGGAGAAGCAGGATTTGGCACGTGTCCTGAACTGATTGTTCCAAGAGTTAGGAGTTGAGGCTCGAGTCCTGAACTGAATTGTTTAGAAGCCATTGCTGTCAGCTCATCAAAATCGACGTAAATAGTTTCAATCCTATACTCAAAACAGGATACTATGATCTATGGAGCATGAGAATGGAGCAATATCTTACTCACACTGATTATGCTCTTTAGGAGGTCATTATGAATGGTGATGCACCTGCTATTGCATCAGCTAGTACTGAAGGTCCCATTCCTCCCAAAACTGCTAAACAAAAGCTAGCAAGAAAGAATGAATTGAAAGCAAAAAAGCACTCTGTTGTTGGCCATTCCAGATGAGCACCTATTGAAGTTTCATGGAATCAAGGATGCAAAGACCTTATAAGAAGCAATCAATGCCAGGTTTGGAGGCAACAAAGAATCAAAGAAAATGCAGAAAACCATTCTGAAGCAGCAATATGAGAATTTTACTGCATCAAGATCTGAAGGACTAGATAAAACCTATGATAAGTTTCAGAAACCCATCAGCCAATTGGAAATTCATGGTGAAGTTATCTCCCAGGAAGATGCAAATCTTAAGTTGCTAAGAAGTCTACCATCAGCTTGGAACAATATTGCCTTGATCATGCGTAACAAATCTGATCTAGACACTTTGAGCATTGATGATTTGTACAACAATTTAAAGGTATATGAAGCTGAGATTAAAGGCCAATCAAGCTCAAACTCAAACTCTCAGAATGTGGCTTTTGTATCTTTAAAAAACACTAGCAGTACTAATGAAGCAGTTAATACTGCTCATGAATTTTCTACTGGTAGTTCACAGGGACAAGCTTCTTCCTCAACTTATGCTGATGATGTCATGTTTTCCTTCTTTATCAATCAATCTAATAGTCCACAGTTGGACAAGATCTAGAGCAAATTGATACTGATGATCATAAAGAGATGGATCTCAAATGGCAGGTGGCCATGCTTACCATGAGGGTGAAGAGATTTTTAAAGAAGACATGAAGGAATCTGAATTTCAATGGCAAAGAAACTGTTAGCTTTGATAAGATAAAGGTTGAATGTTACAACTGTCATAGGAGAGGTCACTTTGCTAGAGAATGCAGGGCACCAAGGAATTAGGGGAATAGAAATGGAGATGTTCCAAGAAGGATTGTACCAGTGGAGACTCCTGCAAATGCCTTGGTTGTTCAAGATGGGATAGGTGGTTATGATTAGAGCTTTTAGGCTGAAAAAGGCATCACAAAATTTGCTCTAATGGGCTATATATCCCAAGGTTTAGCAAGTTCATCAAGTTCAGACTCTGAGGTACATACTTATTCTAAAGATTGCTTAAAATCATATGAAACTCTTCAAAAATAGTATGATCAACAGCGTGATGCTCTTAAAAATCTAATCTAGAAATTATAGGTTATCAATTAGGCTTAGAATCAATTGAAGCTAGAGATGTTGTTCATCAAAAAAATGAAGCTGTTTATGAGGAAGGCATTTCATTTTTGAAATATGATGTTAAGGTAAGTAAAATTCTATAACAGAGCTTAAAAATCAGTTAGCAGAGGCTTTAAAAAAAGATGATTTAAAACTAAAATTAGAAAAGTTTGAAACATAATCTATGAAGCTTACTAAACTAATAAATAGTCAAATAAGTGTTAATAACAAGTCTGGTGTTGGTTTTGACAGTCAAATGAATGAAAATGAATTGCATGATTGTCATCTGAATAAAAGTGAGTGTTTAAAAGTGCATTTGATAGTAGTGTGAATGAGGTTGAAGAGGAAAATAATCAAGTAAATGATAGGTTTAAGAAGGTTAAGGGATATCATGCAGTTCCCCCTCCCTACACTGGGAACTACATGCCCTCAAGACCTGACTTATCCTTTGCTGGATTAGATGATTCTGTCTATAAGACTAATGTGAGTGAAACTATCTCTAGTGTGCCTAGAATTGAATCAACTGCATCTAAGTCTAGTAAGGATAGTTTGGAACAACCTAAAACTGTTAGGCCTAGTGCTCCTATCATTGAAGAGTGGGAGTCTGATAGTGATGATGATAGTGTGTTTAGACCTAAATCTGATCAGACAAAACCAAAGTTTACTAAAATCAATTTTGTCAAATCTGATGAGAATGTGAAAACTGTTAATAAGGAAAACACACATAGGCAAGAAGAGTATCCTAGGAAAAGTCAAAGTCCTAGGGATAATAGAAGAAACTGGAATGGAATGATGACTCAGAAACTAGGAAATGGTTTTGAGTTTATAAAGAAAGCTTGTTTTGTATGTGGGAGTTTCAACCATTTAATCAAAGACTGTGATTTTCATGACAATAAAATGGTAGAAAAACCTGTGTTGAATAATAAGGGAAGGGTTACTGGCCAAAGGGAAATTAGACCAGTATGGAACAATGCTCAGAGGGTGAACCACGAAAATAAATTTACTCACCTACAGGGACGGAGCTACACACAGCCTTGGGTTGGCCAAGGCCCACCCCCAAGTTCTAGGATTTACTACATGTTTTATATAAGTAATTTAAAATGGGTTCATTGATTAACAAATTGGCGCACCTAAAATTTCAAAAATGATTAAAGCTTATACATAAATTGAAGTGATTGTGATCCTCAGCATACATTTATTATAATCTTGCATTAGTTCAAACTTGAAATTGCTAATTTACAGATTTCTTGTATTGTTATCTTGTTTTTTACATGTATGTAAAGGCATGAGTGTTAGATGCTTCACATTGATTTAAACATATATTCCGTACATTTTAATCCAAATTTTTAGATCAAAGTTTTATTACACAAAAGATTCTAGTTTTATCATGCAAGTCATGTCGTGTAGCATCTATGCAATTGAAATAGAAACCAAAATTGCATTATTTTATCATGAAAACATTTTATTAGTTAATTGCTACATTGATATTTGGCCCACCCGCACACAAAATCCTAGCTTCGTCACTGCTCACCCACATCCTAAAAGGAATTTTGTTCCAACAACAGTTGTAACAAAGTCGGGACAAGTACCAGTTAATACTGCTAAGCAAAGCTCTCTAAGAGCAACAACATCAATTAGTACTGCCAGGCCTGTTAATACTGCTGACCCTAAACCAAAAGTGAATGATGCATCACCTACAAAATATTCTTATTTTAAAGCACATTCACTAGTAAGAAGGGCTTTTAACCAAAAATCAGCAGCTAAAACCGATAATCTTAATGAAAAAGTTAAAACTGCTAGAGTTTTCAATGTAACTACTGGGTTAAAAGCAGTAGTTAATGCTGGTGTGGGAAATGGGAAAAATGCTGTTAAGTCCTCAGCATGCAGGATTTGGAGACCAACAGGAAAAGTAATTGACCATATCTCCAAAGACAGTGGATCATACATGCCTAAAAGATTTGACTATGTTGATCCTCAAGGCAAACTCAAGTCAGTGATGGCTTGGGTCCCCAAGAGAAACTAATTCTCTTATTTTGAGTGCAGGGTAATCCACAATATGCTTTATAAGATCAAGGGATTTTTGATAGTGGATGCTCTAGGCATATGACTGGGAACAAGTCCTACCTTACAGATTATCAAGACATTGATGGTGGATTTGTTGCATTTGCAGGAAGTCCTAAAGGAGGTAAAATTACTGGAAAAGGTAAAATTAGGACTGGGAAATTAGACTTTGAAGATGTATACTTTGTAAAGGAACTTAAGTTTAATCTTTTCTCTGTCTCACAAATGTGTGACAAGAAAAACAGTGTTCTTTTCACTGAGACTGAATGTCTTGTTCTATCTCCTGACTTTAAGCTACTTGATGAAAGTCAAGTCTTGCTTAAAGTTCCCAGACAGAACAACATGTACAGTTTTGATCTAAAGAATGTTGTTCCTTCAGGAGGTTTGACTTGTTTATTTGCAAAGGCTACAATAGATGAGTCTAATTTATGGCATATGAGGCTTGGTCATATAAACTTTAAAACTATGAACAAACTTGTGAGGGGAAACCTTGTTAGATGTTTACCTTCAAAGCTCTTTAAAAATGACCATACTTATGTTGCTTGTCAGAAGGGAAAGCAACACAAAGCTTCTTGTAAGACCAAGCTTGTAAGCTCTATCAGCCATCCCTTACAAATGTTTCATATGGACTTATTTGGGCCAACAATTGTAAGGAGTATCAATCACAAGATATATTGCCTTGTTGTCACTGATGACTATAGTAGGTTTATTTGGGTTTTCTTTTTGGCCACTAAGGATGAGACTAGTGGGATCCTTAAAACTTTTATTATTGGCATAGAAAACCAAATAAATTATAAAGTTAAAATCATCAGATGTGACAATGGAATTGAGTATAAAAATAATGACATGAATCAGTTCTATGGGATGAAAGGGATTAAGAGGGAGTTTAGTGTTGCCAGAACTCCACAACAAAATAGAGTTGCTGAAAAAAAGAATAGGACATTAATAGAGGCAGCTAGGACTATGCTAGCAGATTCATTATTACTTACTACATTTTGGGCTAAAGCAGCTAGTACTGCTTGTTATGTTCAGAATAGGGTTCTAGTGACTAAGCCTCACAACAAGACACCTTATGAACTATTACTTGGTAGACCACCTAGTATAAGCTTTATGAGACCTTTTGGGTGTCCTGTGACTATTCTTAATACCTTAGATTCCCTATGCAAATTTGATGGGAAGGCTGATGAGGGGTTCTTGGTTGGATACTCTATAAATAGCAAGGCTTTTAGGGTATTTAACACTAGAACTAGGAAGGTAGAGGAGAATCTGCACGTAAACTTTCTTGAAAACAAACCCAATATTGCAGGGAGTGGTCCAGAATGGCTCTTTGATATTGATTCACAGACAAAATCTATGAATTATGAGCCAGTTACTGCTGGAAATCAAACTAATGGTGATGCAGGTATAGAGACAAATATTAATGTAGGGCAAGCTGGACAGGAGAAAGTATCTGATCATGAATACATACTGCTACCACTCATGTTTTCTAATTCTCCATACTGTTCAAGTTCTTAGAGCACAAATAATAAGGATGCTGATGAAGTACCAGGAAAAGGAGATGATGATTTAAGTGAAAGAAATGATCAAGAAAGGATTAATAGCAGTACTCAAGATGTTAATACTGCTAGGTCAAGTATTAATATTGCCAGTGAAAATATTAATATTGGTAGCTCAAATATTAATACTGCTAGTCCTATTCCTAATGATCCAAGTATGCAATCTTTGGAAGCAACTGGCATATTTGATGGTGCATATGATGATGAAGATGTGGGTGCAGAGGCTGACCTTAACAACTTGGAAACAACCATAAATGTCAGTTCTATTCCCACAACAAGAATTTACAAAGATCATCTAATTGAGCAAATAATTAGAGATTTGCATTCAGCTTTACTAACAAGAAGGATGTCACAACAAAATCTTGAAGAACATGGTTTGGTGAGCTACATCAAAAAGTAGAGGAGAACAAATCACAAAGATTATCAAAACTGCTTATTTGCCTATTTTCTCTCACAAATAGAACCTAAAAAGGTGATACAAGCCTTGACAGATCCAAGCTGGATAGAAGCTGTTAGCCTTAAAATATGTCGGCTAATACGGAATTACATTAGTTTATACTAGCCGGACACGCAGGGACTAGAAATGTCAAGTGTAGTAAGTAGATCGTGTCCAGTGCTATATATATCCCCTCCATACTTCCATGGAAGGGTGAGGATTCATAATTTTGTAATAAGGTGTGTGTTGTATTCGTCTCTTCTATTAAAACAAAACACTTCCCTTTTCTCTCACTAATAATATGTGCATTTCTATTGTTTAATCTCCCCCCGACCTCGGATCATTCTTTGTTAGCTTGTGATCTTTGGAGATTAAACAATGGTATCTAGAGCTAACCGTGGTGTAATGTTTTCGTGTGTGTTGTGTTTTGGTTTAGTATGTGGAGAGGCATATTTTTAGCATTTATTATGTTCGGCTTATTTTCTTCTTTTTCATTCATTTGGTATCACTTGCCACGGGTGGGTTTAGTGGTTTTTTTATAAAGTTTTTTAATAAAATTGTTGTGTTTTTATTCGTCCAAACTGTTTAGTTTGGTTTCAATATTCACAACTCTTTTGGGCTATAAATCTCATAAGCAAGTAATTAATTTTTAGGCTTACTATTCATAAAGGTTCGTGGTCTTTATATTCTTTTTGGTGTCACGCTTGTTTATTTTGTTTTGGTCAATATATGTAGAAGATGGACGTAGAACAACAACAGTGAAAACCGAACGTAGTCACACACTAGTCACCAACCGAACGATGTCCATTTTCTAATCGAACCGAACTAGTTTTCTAAGATAGGACCGAACGAGTGTAAGATTGCAAGGATCGAACGAGTGACATCGAACGAGTGACATCGAACGAATGACATCGAACGAGTGACATCGAACTAGTGAGACCATCGAACTAGTGAAACCATCGAACTAGTGAGACCATCGAACTAGTGAGACCATCGAACTAGTGAACCATCGAACTAACGAGGATCGAACGAGTGAAAAAAACTCAAGGATCGAACGAGTGAAACCAACTTCAATGACCGAACGAGGAAATCTTTGTAGACCGACTACGAGCTCTTTTCTATAAGACCGAACGAGAGATAAAGCAACATGACCGAACGAAGTACTCGTTTTAAAGTGTTTCGGTTTTCGTGTTTTATCGAGTTCCGAAATCTACGGGACTTAAGACGTATACCGTTGTGTCCTTGTCGCGTTTCGATCATCGTGGTAATATTCGGTTTTTCCCCGACGATTACCGTTATCACTCGCGAGATCAATAATACAAAACTATTATATCTTTTTAATTTTCAAATGAAAAAGATGAATTGCATGAGGGAATTTGTGTTTTTGATAATTATACCATTTCGAAAATCCTGCACTATATTAGTCCCTGACTCAACTCATATTTACCATTTGACCTAACTTTGTTATTAATCCCTCATTCGTTAAATCACTCTTACACCGATTTGTCCCTTTCAAGTTATAAATCAAACGTTAGCCCTTCAAAGTAAACCGTTTGAGCACCGTTTGTTTTTTTGCTCATCAATCGTTAACAAAAGCTCACGTACTTCATGTTCAACAACGATTTCACCTACAACAATTTTTTTTATTCACGGTTTTTTCTTGATTTAGTAAAATCCCGTAAAAGTCGATTTATTTTTACGGTTTAAATCATAGAATTGTAAAATCCCGTGAATGTTAATTGATTTCAACAACACAACAAACACGATACATAACACTAAAAACGATCTGAATAAGATTCACTTAAACGTCAAAACGGCTATGGAATTTGGATTTTAATGTCAAGTGATCACGAAGTTGATTTGGTATCCCTTATTTGAGCTTTGAAGTGGGTTTCACGAAGGCGTCTACTTATTTCATCATCGAGACTTCCTTCTACTTTCTACCCCTTTTCTTCAAACCCAATCTATCGTTTGACGACTTGCTTGAACGTATACAGTTATGGTTGAGACTTGGATTATCTAGTTATACCCGATGTAAGGAGTTACATTGTAGTACTCACGGGTTATAGCTATCACTTAAAGGAGTTACATTGTAGTGCTCAGTGTCACACGCAGATGCCGATGTGGATAGTCTCAAGAGGTGTTGTACTTATTTTGGCTCTTAGTTGAGTGTATAGGGTACTTAGAGGCTTTCTTCTGCACCGTTCTTCAATCAACAACAGTGCAAGCTTAAGTAACAAATTTGGGGAATTCTACTTCATTTTCAAGTTTGGTATATCGGGTTTACTTCACCAAGTGGTCACAGCAATAGCCGACAGAATACGAGGTTGGTAAGTTAGCCATAGAGTAAAAGGTTGAGATGTGATCAGCAACTCTCACGGGACATTTGAAGCTACTGAACGTCAATGATACTTCATAGTCTCAGCAAAATCTTTCAAAGTTCTTCAATGTCTTTCATAACTTTTCAAGATTGTTGCTTATGACAAGAACTTCTCGTGTATATGGTCGTCCACGTCAATGATGCTTCCGAGAGTTCGAAACCATCATGGGGGAATACGTGTACTTTGATACTTTGATGCTATCAGGTCAACTTCCAGGGGGAAGTAGTTTATACTACTTCACTTAGTATGGTTTGTGAAGTATTCTGCATGCGTGAGAAGAACTGTTGCTGATCTCTTGCATGTTCCCCCAAACGGATATTCACCAAGACCGAATGTCACGATACAGTATAGAAGCAGTATTAGATGGTGTGGTTGACTGTTTCTTCTACTAAATTCCGCTGTGCACTTTAAATGTCAATGTTAGAAGATCGTTCAAGCTACATCAACGTTTCAGAATATGCTCAAGATACGGATGTTGGTTTGGGGGGAAGCTGATTCAGAAACTTCGCCAAAAAGGAGTCTATGAAGAAAGCTTTTAAAGACATGCTGCATGAATTGGGGGGAAGTTAATCCAACTCATGTATACTACAATGGTTCCAGAACAAGTCAAGACAAAGAAGATCCAAGCTGGAGTACAAGTATCAAGACTAGAAGACAAAGACGTCATCTTCAGCATTGGAAGCGCCTTGGATGTCACTTTATTTTGTTGTATTTGTACTTGATAGGAACATTGTAAGTAATTCCGTATGCCCACATATTGGGGGAAGATTGTTAGCCTTAAAATATGTCGGCTAATACGGAATTACATTAGTTTATACTAGCCGGACACGCAGGGACTAGAAATGTCAAGTATAGTAAGTAGATCGTGTCCAGTGCTATATATATCCCCTCCATACTTCCATGGAGGGGTGAGGATTCATAATTTTGTAATAAGGTGTGTGTGTTTCTCTCTCTAAAACACACACATCTTCCCTTTTCTCTCACTAATAATATGGCTTTCTATTTGTTTAATCCTCCCCGACCTCCGGATCATTCTTGTTAGCTTGTGAATCTTTGGGATAACAGTATTGATCTCCTGCTGAAAAGCTGCAAGCTTTGCATTTCTATTCCAAATTAAGTCATCCATTTGAGAATTGATTAATTTTTCACGTTTGTTCAAATTAACATTTTTTCTTTGTTCAAAAATGGCAACTCGTTCTTTATATCTCTTAAGCTCAGCGGTTAAGGATTCATTTACCATTTTATTTGTCTGATTTTCCTTATCTAGATGAGCTATGTGATCAGTCATTTGTTCAACCAAAGATAAAACCAATAAATCATTAGGTGCAGACAAATTAGTATCCTGAATAACCACATCTTGTGATTCCTGCAGATATTGAGAATACAGAATGATATTACTATCACTATGTATCTCATTATCTTGAAAATCGTCAATATATGTTTGTTCAGAATACTACATCTCTTGCACATCCTGATTAATCACATTAGTTAGATAAGTATCAGAATATTGTACCTCAAAGAGAACATCTGAATCACAACTTGAAAGATTTGCCATCAAAACCGCTTTAGCCAAGGATAAGTCATCACAATCCGAGTCATAAGCATCTAAATCTTCAGTTTAGAAAGCTGAATTTTGAGGGATTATCTGCTAAGCAACTGGAGCTTTTGATATTCTAGCGTCTGCTAAGAATGCAAGTTGCTCGTCATCCAATATCTGACCCGCTTCCTGAGCTTCAACTAACATCAATTTCTCCTTAAACCATGCAACATTCCTTAGCCATTTTGGCTGAGTACACTGTCTCGCCATATGCCATTCTCATTGAAAATTATAACACTTCATAACCTTTGGTTGACTAGCTGCATAATTTCCCCTTGAAGTTGTAGCAATTCCTTTGTTTCTAGAACCAGCAAAACTTTAATTTGTCTTCCTTGAATTTGTTGAACTGTGACTCTTCCATCTTGAATGGTAGCCTAATTTCTGGGATTAGAAGACGTTCTGAGTTGATTGTTTAAAGGTGGAAACCTTGATGGAATAGCAGATAGGAATGCCATTGCTTTGTTAATGCATTCAATCGGATCATCTCCTTGCTAAAATGTAGGAACATCAAGACCAGAGTCCAATTTAGGAAATTCACCTTAAGATTGTTGTGTCTCCGGCAAAAATTTAAATGGTTGTAGAGAAGCCGATTATTGTTGTGGATTGACTGGAGTGTGATGGTGTTGATGATGAATATGTGCTGCATAAACTGGTGTGAATTATTGACGAGGTGGATGCATTGTTGGAACTGAATGTTGTGGAGACTAAGAGGGATTGTAAAGAGTTTGAGAGTTAGCAACCAATGCTAGAGGATTTGGATATCTTTCACGCATGATACGTTCTTCATTAGCATGTCGTTCATGTTGATAGAGGTATGCATACAACTGATCAGAGCCGGTGGTATATAAACTCTTTGCTAACTTCACATCAGTGACAAACTTACTCCATTTCATTGGAAGAGCATTCAAAAACTTTGTATTGACTTGCACTTGTTGCATAGTCATCCCAATCGTATGCATGTCATTGATCAGCTGAGAGAATCTCCATTAATACTCATACAATGTTTCACCCTGAATGGAAGCAAACTTATCAAAGAAGTTGTACAATCTACATTCATGTTCTTGGTATGATAATGCAGTGCCTTTCATTAGTAGCTTGACTCTATCCCAAATATCCTTAGCTGTCTCTTGATGATTAACAAGTGCATACACCTTTAGTGGAAGACCGTGAAGAATGATGTTTGTTTCTTGAACATCACAATCATCTTGAAGTTGTTGTGATTCAGTGAGTTTAGAGTATTTCTTAGGTTGAGTCTGCCCATTTTTTTTAACAGTTGGGTAAACCAATAGACCATTATCGATTGAATCAAGCATCATCCTACCATGTTTCTTCCCTTTGATGGATAGACGTATACGACTTGCCCATGAATCATACATTGATTTCTCAAGCATTGGAGGATGGTTCTTAGCTCCAGCAACAATGATATGTTCTGCTAAAGTAGTCATCTTGAATTAATTGAAAAGTGAAATGATTAAGAATTGATCGAACAGTGATAATGGAGGATTGTGTTAAGGATTATTGTTGTCAGTGATTAAGATTGATATTCTATGGGATTTTACAAATCTTCACTAAAATCGAGAAATCCAAGTATTTCACAGGATTTTACAAAGTAAGACAAACCGTAGAAAATAAAATCTTTTTGTGACAGTGTAATGTTTCGCCTGGATTTTGACAGTTGTAATGTTTCACTTGGATTATGACAAGTTGTAATGTTTCACTTGTATTGTTTCTCTTGAAATATGGAAATGTAATGTTTCGCTTGGTTTATGAAAATTGGACAGAGTTTTGTTTTGCACAAGAACGTATTTCGCTTGAACTAACAACCTATCATAAATTGCCTACAAACATAAATCGCATGCAAACATAAATCGTTTGATGACATATTTCTCCTGAGACATATTTCGCTTGGCCTAAGACAAATTAAGCAGAGTTTTGTTTCCTAGAAATGTCGTAAATCACTTGGAACCAACCTGTCATAAATCGCCTACATACACATTCCGCTTACATATTTCGCCAGCTTACACATTTCGCTAGACTCATACATATTTCGCTGGCTTCAAATAAAAACGTACTTTTTCACAAAAATCACAAAAAATGCACCCTTTTGACGTTTTACCTTGATTTTTTCTTGCACAACTAGTTATCTTAGACCTAGATGTTGCTTAAAAACATAAACTTTAACACTTTTAAATACAAAAATCCGGGTTTGATTTTGTAAGACATGAAACCAAAAGATAACCAAAAATCACGATCTAAACAAGATAGAAACGCACACAAACTCACGATATCACCCCATGGCGACTGATACCAATTGTAGATGTACCAAATCACTTAACAAATAAGCAAGAAAGAAAGTTTAAAGAAAGAAAGTAAGTAGCACTTAGAGAGAGATAGGAAAGGTAAATATATTATATGAAAAAACCAAATGAACAAACACACTTACCTTGGATCTCGACAAGTTCATAATCATCAATTTTGGCTTGTCTTGATCAAGATTTTGTGTTCCCTTGTTCATTAGGGATGGAAATCGACACAAAAGGGTTTTTTAAGAGTTTTAGGGGCTGCATTTATTTCATTCTAGAGGGCTTGGGTGGGATAATAGACTAAAATTTGGGTTTAGGGCTTTTACTTTAAGGCCTAAACTTGTCCTAGCCCAACACAAATTGTTTTAGATAATTAAAGTCCATTTTTTAACCCAAGGCCGATCGGCCCTAATACCTATATTTTATATATATATATATATATATATATATATATATATATATATATATATTTAAATTTATTAATTACATTATTACTTACATTACCTTAAATTTTTTGTAAAAACCTAAGCTAGTTTGATTAAACCTTTTTACTTTAATGCTACTTAGTCTAGAACATTTATAATATATAACTTTCATTTTCACCAACACTTTTATTTTTAGAACGTTTGCTACAAACTCTATATTGTTACACTAACAGGCTTCCTTTTACAATTAACTTTAAAATCCCATTTCTTATAAACGCATTAACTCTTCAAAAAAGAACAAGAATTGACGTTGCAATGCAATGACTACTTTAACGTCTTTCATTCTCATTATCACCACATGTGAAAAAATGGATTACATAACACCAAACTCATAATGCACACAATAATAAGATAATCATTTACCTCTAAATGACATCATGCACTATAAGTAACCAACTTCACATAAATTTAGTACACATAGCACGCCAAGAAACATACAAGATGGAACTTAGCCTTTCATAAAGGTATAAATAACTGCTCAAACTTACAGTTTGTCACAGTATCCCTTATATGGAATTCGTCTCGAGATTTTAACTCGTTGGTTACGAAAAACAGCACGATCATCAATAAATGAGGATACTTAGTACTTCATATAGTCTTCGCACTTCCCAAGTGAACTCGGGACCCGCTCTTGTATTCCACCGAACTTTCAATGTATGGTATTCTACTACGTGTTGTTCAAATCTTTTAATCTCAATGATCCATAATTTCTATAGGTTCATCAACAAATACGTAATGTATTGTCGATTTTTGATTTCATTAACGGCACTTGCGAATTAGCATTCCCAGAAATACTTCTTTATCAAAGATTTGACATCAGATGAAAGGTGTTAGAAATGTATGCTATTTAACTCATCATAGGTAACCCTCAATCTATTACGGCTTCACAGGCAAACCTTCATTCAAGGATCTTCAAACGGGTCCATATTATATTCCTTGGTGCTAACTTACTTCTTTACAAAACGCAATAGCCCTTCCAAGGAACACCATTAACAAATACTCGGATCTCCCAACTCAGATCTACTTAACGGCTTACGCATAAATCAACATATCTCTATTTAACAATCTTTCAGTTGGCTTTTCCTTTACCTACATACAATAGTCAGTATATTTCTTGTACTTAAACTCAAGGTCCAGTTCAATAACTACTCTCTCCAACTCTTATTGCCATAGTACAGGTAACCTACATTTCCTTCCATACAAAGCTGCAAACGGAGCACACTGAATGTTCAAATGGTAACTACCACCAAACTCAATAACACATGCCCTCATTATATCTTCCAAACTCTGAATCATACGTTCACTTTGTCCATCCGTTTGAGGATGCTAAGCAGTACTCAAATCCAATCGCGTCTCTAACACTTTATGCAGCGTCTGCCAAAATGACGAGGTAAATCATCCATCTCAATATGAGTTGATCATCACTAGAATTCCATTCCTTGCTATTATCTCATCAATATAAATCCTTGCCAATTTCACATCTTAAAATCTTCTTGTATAGCTAGAAAATGAGCTAACTTGGTCAGTCTATCAACCAATACCCAAATCACATCATACTCACTACTTTGACCTTGTAAATTTAGTGACAAAATCCATGGTGATTCTATCTCATTTTCACTCAAGTATCTCAGGCTGTTACAGCAAGCCAAAAGTCTTTGGCATTGCAGCCTTCACCCCTTAAACAAATTCGACAATTGCTAACATAGGTAGCAATATCATTTTCTACACGTGGCTACCAATACATGTCTCCAAGGTTATAATACGTCTTATCCACTCCCGGATGTACCAAGTGCCTTGATGCTTGGGCCTCAACCATTACACTTCCCACCAATAGAACCCAGATTCGATCCATAAAGTACAAACTCTCGTCTCCTTTTCTTTCCATCTGTTGGTCTAAACCTTGTAGCCTTTCTGCGAGTACGTTCTCTTGCTTGAACGCCTCACTTTGAGCTTCCAGTATCATTCCTTTTACTTGTCTTGATTTCACTCTCTCCTTTATACTCAATGCATCACCCACTACATTCGCTTTATCAGAGTATCACACAAATCATTCTTCAAAGTCTGAAAAGCCTCTTCTGGTTCTACACTCCACTCATACTTCTGATTCATCTAAGTTAAGGAAGTAAGGGGTTTCAACAATCTAAAAAAAATTGCAATGAACGTCGGTAGTAACCTGCCAATCCTAAGAATAATCATCCAATTCCTCACTGCCTCACTCTTACTCGGGTCCACGCGAATACGTTATGCTTGACCACGTGACCAAGAAATTGCACTTCCTCTAACTAAAACTCACACTTAGAAAAATTAGCATACAACTTCTCCTTCCTCAGTGACTCCAACACTAATTTCAAATGAACTTCATGTTCCTCCTTTGACTTTAAGTAGGCCAGAATGTCATCAATGAATATGATGACAAACCTATCTAAGTACGGTTTGCAAACCCGGTTCATTAAGTCCATGAAAACCGCTGGTGCATTGGTTAACCCAAAAGGCATAACCGTAGACTCAAAATGTTCGTATCTCGTTCGAAATGCGGTCTTTGGAATGTTGTCCTCATGTACTCGAAGCTGGTGATATCCCGATCAAAGATCTATCTTGGAGAAATAACATAAACCTTGTAGTTGATCAAATAAGTCATCAATTCTTGGGAGAGGATAGCGATTCTTAACAGTTAACTTGTTCAATTCTCTATAATCGATACACATATGAAAAGAGCCATCCTTCTTCTTGACAAATAACACTGGTGCTCCCTACGGAAAATGACTAGGTCATATGAAACCCTTTTCTTCCAACTCTTAAAGTTTTTCAAACAATTCTTGCATTTCTGAGGGTGCTAGACTATGGAGGCTTCGCGACTGGCGTCGCTTCATGAACTAAGTCTACACGGAACTCAACTTGTCGTTGCGGTAGTCATTGACAAGTCTTCTGGAAACACATCAATAAAATCTCGTACGACGGAATTATCACTCAATTCTGATTCACCTACCTTTGTGTTCATTAAGGTTTTCACGACTCCTTGACTACGTTCACCATGAACCCGAAGTATCACTTCACCTTCCAATGGTATCATAATCACCTTCTCATGACATACTATCACAAACTTCCTCTTTGACAACCAGTCCATTCCCACAATCACATCAAAGCTTCCACGACTCAACGGTATCAACGAACTCCAAGGGTTACGAATAATCGAATAGGATAACAAACGAATATCGAGTCAAAGGCTAAAATGCATATAGGAGATTCCACATATGCAA
>BQNB010011729.1:2498-30862 GCA_026074375.1 Tanacetum coccineum | reverse complement strand
AAGACATCAAAAGGCGAAACAAAACACACGTTGCAGCACCGATGATCATGTAAAGGGAAAAAAACTAGAGTTTTACAAAAACGACATCACACAGTTATAAATATCATAAAAAATACAAACACATACTGATAAAAGCGCACCCTCAGATTAGAATTCCATCCTCCACAGAAAAATACATATCCACACATTAGGTACAAAAACAAATGATGTCGGGACAAATCAATTTCACATTCAAATACACTTTCATTTTACATTACAAAACAAAAGATCTGAAAATAGACACTAATCAACACAGGTTATACACATGCCATACACACAAATTTGAAAGATACCCAAAGGCCAAATAAACCATAGGCCACAGCGCTTATGATCGCGCAAACTTAAAGAAAAAAAGACAACTTAAGTTTATCAAAACGACAGTGCATGGCAAACCAATAAATTAAAATCTGCCAAGCAAATCAATCCCACATTTAACAATCTTTCCTCAATCCGCATCAAAATAACACACGTTAAATCAGCACAGAGAACACACATATCATAAATACCAATTCAAAAAATATGTAACATCCAAACAAAATACACGTTATACCACCCATTAACATAATATGATCATCAACGTTTATTTCATTAGTGTTGTTTTACTATGCAAAATGAAAGCATATTTTATTGTGAAACAGATTCATCCTAGCAACATCTGTTATCGCACCTATGTTACCAAATTCATTGTCGTTTCTATCTGTTTTTTAAATGTGGGGGCATTTTGTGTAGCTTTGCTAAAATCACACTGCTTTTTTCCTGGGAGAGATCACAAGTGACATAACCTATTTTTATATGGTTCTTGCGTATTTTTCAAATTTTTATCTGCATCTTAAGTCTATCTCCATGATTTGTGTATAGTCTGTTATCATAGGTGCTGATTTCATAACCGGTATTTTTCTGCGCAAAATGGAAGTGGGATGGAACATGAATATGCTTTCCCTTGGAAACATCTATTTTCCCAAAAGGCTGCAATTCCTCAAAAACAACGCCACACGATCACCTTTTATGCGTAAAAAATACACAACTATCCACAAATTTCGTGCCACTATTAATTCATGTATCTGCTACAAAAATAGAAGCCGACAAGGCAAATTAAATTCACATTCAACCACCTTTCCATTTTGCACAGGAAAACAACGGTAATGAAATCAACATCAATTACAATAGACTGTACACAAATCATGGAAATAGCGTTGAAACATATACACAAACTTGAAAGACACCTAAAAGCGCAAAAAATATATTACACCACTCATGATTCCATCCAAGAAAAGGTTAATGCAGTTTTATGTAAGTTTCGCGACACATCATGCATTTATAAAAAAGCAAGGGTAAACGGCAACAAGTTCGTGACCTCTGGCACATAAACAGATAATCAATCTCATACTCACACATCCTTCCTATTTCCATAACAAAACAACACTCACGATATCAACTTTACGATCACATATCATATACATAGGCTCACACAATAGCAGTTGGTAAACCGAGATAATCTCGCGCCTAACCATCCCGCCATTTTGCGCTGCCATAAAAATAAAAACTCGAAACGCCATCACAACCACCTAAAACATCTTATCAAACTCTAAATGATATCGACAACCATTTATAACCATAGATTACACAAACTATGTAAAACTAACCTGCATGACCCATAAAAGATCAAATAAACCACAGCCAAAGGCAAACCATATAAAATCACCATTTAAGAAAATACTAGACCTATCACATAGCCTAAATACCATGCATTAACAAATAAAAATTATAATACATTAACAAAAAATATAGCAACCAAACCTTACAACCATTATGTGTATATTTCGATAGAGGAATCAAATAGTTTAAGGAAGCTCCATAGCAATTCTTCGAACACTGAATAAGCTTCGCCACAGTACCTATGACATTACCACTTATGATCACGTACCAAACATATAACAAAAGATAAACAACCACAGACATGTCCATAAATCTAAAAACTTGAGAAAAAAACAAACCTGAGTATCAATTCTTTAAACACCGAACCACAAACCCTAAACAATCACCACTACACGAAACCCTAAACAATCACCGTATTGCGGAGTTGGTAAGTAGAGCCGAGGGTATGAAACTGAATTAACAATAACAAAGAGATAACCTAAACTACAATATGAATTACCGCAAACAACAACTACACGGACAGAATATACTTGGCAAACATTACCACTTATGATTACAAACCCATAAGCTTAAAAAAACATGCAATCACGAATCAAATAGCAACTAAGCCTTGTATTAATTCTTTGAACATCCAAACCACCTAATGAAAGCAGCCATTGCATGTGTGTGTGTAGATAGATAGATAAAGAGAGAGAGAGAGAGAGAGAGAGAGAGAGAGAGAGAGAGAGAGAGAGAGAGAGAGAGAGAGAGAGAGAGAGAGAGAGAGAGAGAGAGATAGATAGAGAGAGAGAGAGAGAGAGAGAGAGAGAGAGAGAGAGAGAGAGAGAGAGAGAGAGAGAGAGATGACAGGCCAGACAAATGAGAAGGTGACTCTTATTGAGGAAAGAAGTTGTCATAATAAATATGCAAAACATGGTGTCCAATAAGCAAATGGTAACGCAGTGCAGGAGTGATGTGTGAATGGAACACACGGTACAAGAGTATGCTTGATTTTTTGTTAAATCAAAATCCAAAATTTAAATCCCCTAAAGGTGCACAAGACTAGGCTTATGCTTTTTTCTTTGTATGAGGAGATAATTAAAACGGCGCCAGAACGAGGAAAGGGCTAAGATCTCTACAAGAGAGGTAGGTGGGTACATGTAGTAAAGACTAGAGGGTAGGAAAGAAGTTGTCATAATAAATATGCAAAACATGTGTCCACATGCAATGAAAGGCAGGTGAGTGGAGAACCCACTGCTGATTTTTTAATCCCCTAAGCTAACGGCTCGGTTTAGCTTGTGAACAGTGGCGGGCTTAAGCCACAACTCCTCATTTTGTCAAGCCGATCCCATCCCTCAAGCCGGCTTCAATATCAGCGGCTTCACAACTGTGTCGGCTCCCTTCAGAACTTTGATAAATTTTATATAGTATAATTGTTTTTAAAGTTTAGTGGAGGTATATAGATATTTGGTTGGAGATGCGGGAAGCTTATGATGAGGAAAATTCGAATTAGAGATAAAAAGTGCCATTTCGCTTTGGCTAGGCGAATGAACAGTAATGTCTAAAGTAACGACTCCTTATAGGTAGAACTCAAATAATTCTTGAAATGCAATGAGAGTGCATGATGTAATGTTAAAGGAGTGGTGAAAATTTAGGGATTCATAATTTTAAGAATTGATATTGATGTCCAAGTATCATTTGATTGGTAGATTTATGGTGTTACGCTTTCTTTTTTGTGTGCTCTTAGTGGATTAAGTTTTTACGGCTTGTGCAATATGATCATATACAGACGCTTCGTGGCAAAGCCCAGGTGAAAATCCTTGTTTTATTAAAATGAAACTAATGAACATTCTAAGGAATTTAAGGGCCAAAGTTGTATAATTTTTCATTGGCTTTATGAATGTGCTATCCTCATAGACTATTTTTAGTTAGGAAATATTTGATACTTTAAAACATGTTATAGGTGAGATAAGAGAAAACCATGAATCATGGTTAAATAAAAACATGAGAATGATGTGTATATTTAAAAAAAGAAAATCTTACATTATTGGTGTAACGTCATAAATTTAAAATCTAAATTTAAATTATTACTATAGTGACGACATCAAATGTGATGTGACAAAATTTGCAAGACATGACATATCAAAATAATAATATTGAATACATTGAATGTAAGATAATTTGAAAAATAATTTTTATTTACACTCATAAAATAACTCAGTTCTTTTATTTCACACTCACAAATATTTAAAATATAATAACAATCAACATAAAATGTACAAAACATATACTAATTTGTATTTTTATTAGGCATAATTATATTTACTATGTTCGTCTTCGTTATGACTAATACGAATATAAATATTTATTTGTTTACATACTAAAAACTTTCCTTGTTTATGTAAAACCATGTAAGGTGTACTACTTTTTAAAAGACTTCAACTTTTAATTTGCATCATTCCTAATATGAATATTCATAATGCGAATAATTATATAATGTATGAATTAATCAACAACACAATCATATAACTATTTTTATAATAACTAAATTAAAACTATGATCGTATTTAAATATTTATGTTTTAAAATGAAATCAAATATTATTTTTATGTCACTTTATACTTATATTATATGTATTATATACAAAGATCGTAAAAAAAATTTAAGTACGATATTTTATTTCACTTCAAATTTTATTTTGGTATAAAACTTTATCTTTGTATAGTTTTATATGTTAGTACGATAATATATCTTACATATTGTACACTATATATATGCATGAAAATAATTTAACCTGATCTTAGTATAATATGTTTTTTTACTAACTCATGCTCTCACATATTTATATATTTTTAATTAATGTGTAATGTTGCAAGTGTCTAAATTGTCTAAGTTGAAATTAATATTATATAAGTTTTTAAAATAGCATCTTCATTCTATATGTCTTCACTTTGTTTGATTTCATGTTGATTACAAGTCAATTTGGTTAGCTTTTAACACCACGTGTTATAACACATTTTTACATATTTTTACCTATTAAGCAATTAGGAGTAATAATGTTATATATTTTGTGTTGGATACTTTATATTGATATAAGAAAAGCATGTATTTCATTATGTAATCGTTTTCATCATGATTCTATGCATGCTCTTTTGTATAGTAAACAAATTCATGAAACTATCCCACCCATTGGAAGGGTGTGTGATCTAATTAAAGTATATTTAAAAAAATACTACGAGTCAAAACTAAATTTAGAAAACCATATACAAGACAAAATATTTGTTCCGAAGAAATGACTTCCGCATTGATTGTTTGGAATTACATTACATGCCCTTCAAGTATCTTAGGTTTCCAAAATTGAATTATATATTTGCAAAATTTTAATTTTCACTTTTGAAAACTTGTGATTAAATTTGTTTAGCTTGGTTGGGTGGGTCCTACAATAAGCCTTTCTCGACCCTTCATTTTTCGTACATCTTAATAAGAGTCGGCCTCTACACAACATATAAATAAGTTTTGGGCCTAAGTAACTCTAAATTTGAAATTTTTAACTTTGATTGATTGTTATACACCATCATAATTGTATTATCATCTTAATACATTTAGTTATGGTGCATTTGATTGGTAAATGTGATTGTTATGAGATTTGGATTTAGCATTTGATTGATAGGAAAATAAGACAAGAAGATAAATGATTGTATAAATGATTGTTTTGTTGTAATTTATAATATTAATGTGACGCCATCGAATTTCAATGCTATAAACCTTGGATAATTTATGGCATGAAACATGGGGAGGAGTCTGATAACATATAGACTCATGGTATAGAACAAAATATATTACATAAAGGGTGCCGAGTCCGATACAATTTATTAAAATAAAAATGTTAAACATAATACATTAATACATGCTCGAAAGGAAAACACTAAAAAGGTACATTTAGAGCTATTATTTTGACTACTCCTCAATCACCTCATTGTCGTGCTACTTAACCTAAGTCTAATAATGTAAGAGTAAACGACAACGCCCAACAAGTAGCTATATACATGAGTGGGAATATTTATGCAAATTGGATATCGAATTAAATAGTTTTTTGATTTGTAAAATAAAGGATAAACCGAGACGTGTGAGTCATATAAGAATAATGAAGTATGACTCTATTTTGTGACTCGAAACATGACATGTGACATTTCAAATAATAAACATCGTAATATTCTTCACCCAAAAACTATATCATCATAAAAGAGAAACCTAACTTGCATTGCTTACGTGGGGTATGTTCAAACGAGCCATTGGGAATATATGTCGTCCTAATTGAATAGGAATGGATTCATTCAATCCTTTATACATCAATTTCTCATGAGCATCACATACCATTCTAAAAATACACATAATTATCCTTGTTCATTAAGCATAAAAGGTCAACATAAATATCATCGTAGAAATCATTTTTAATGAATGCTAAAATATTTTTTTGCGGTATCAATGGCTACAAATGCACAAAAAAATTTATCGCTCTGGTTAAACAATTTTGCTAGATCATAATAAGCATCATCATAAAATAAAACTATAAACCATTTATTAAAGCTGGTCTAACACAGCGTAGAGATTTTTAAGGCTAACAATGAAGTATATAGCAACTTACCATAGTTTGGCAATATTAGTTAGATGATGGTAAGCAAAATGAACAAACTTCTTTAAGATAAGTGGCTAAATTTACTATCGACCACCCATCTTGTAAATCTTCAAAGTTGAAAGAAGAGTAAGTACTAAATGCTTTTTTATTATTGAAAGAATAAGTGTTTTCCTCATTTCTATGTAAAGAACAAAAACTATATATAGACACAAACTTTAAGTGATAATACTATAGTGTATTTTATCTTACATTCATCCCAATGAGGTTTATGTATAGGTTTTTGTCCTCTTATTTGATTTGACAATTCGTAAGTTCATCAATTTTTGCTTGTTTTAAACTTGCATGATATTCTCCTGACTTTGTGATAGATGCATTTTAAACTTTAGTCATATAGCTTGTGATAGATGCATTTTATCATATCATATTCAAATAAATTTTTTAAATATACAAAAGTATTAGAAAAACTTATATTTTGGTCATATATGATACATTCTTTTAATTTTAATGACTAGGTTCTTATGCATTTGATGCGGTCGTTGTAACACACCAGGTTTTACAACTCCCTAGGCAGAGTACCTAATCGTTGCAGTGTAGTATAGGCATGACTCGGTGGTTGTTATAGTTATCTAGAGGAATAGCGTTTGAAGGGTCAAACTAAACCTAACTAAGATCTAAGAGGCTGAGAGAAGATTATTTTTGTATTTTTATGTTTTTATGAAAGCAAATAAAATTTAGGTTTTAAGAGGTGGGTTTTGATTTAAACTAATTAAACTAAACTACTTTTGGTGAGAACTGATATGGTAAACGAACGCATTTACTTAATCATGCACTACTCCTCAGTTTGCTTCTGCTAATCCTATTGCTTTGTCACACTTGTGATGATCTGTGTAAGTATTTCCTGAGTCATGAACATATTACACGAATCTGCCATCTATGTAATATTCCGTTAAGGCAACGTACATGTAAGGTAGTATGAAGACTATTACAAGGCCCCTAAGAGTACATTACATACATTAAAACATTTAAGAGAGATCAACCATATTAGGGGTAAGGTAGTATCAAGACTGTTATCGATGGTATCCTTTTTACACACCCGCGTTTCCCTAGACGTCTAAGCTAATGTAATATTTAATAGCTAGTTTTCTAGATCCTAAAGCGCACATCCATCACAAGAAGCAATATTAAAAGGATCTACAAACTAAGTTTCATGCAATCATAAGTAAATACTAATAGATCTAGCCTAGCATGTTAAATAAAGGAGAAGAACAATAATCAATCACACAACACATAGACATATTGAATGATTAAAAGATAAATGAACTTCACTTGATTAGAACATGTGTTTAGGGCTAATACAATAGGGTTTAACACCCTAAAAACGCCCTAAAAGCTGCTACAAATAGTTAGGGTTCGTCTCCCAAAAGTTGCATACTAGTTCCACACACTAAAACCCTAAAAACGTAGGTATATATATAGGAATTAAGTCGCGACGGCGTCGCCAAAATCCTAACGCCGTCGCTTCGCCGAATCTTCTTAGGGTCTCTTTGAGGCGGTTACGTTCTAACGTCGTCGCTTGTAAGATCTAACGGCGTCGCTATGAATTTGGACGCCGTCTCCAGGCACTATACGCGCATTCTTGAAACTACTTCGGGTAAAGTTGTAATCGTGTCCCGTTTCTTCTCAAATTGAGTCCAAGTCACGTGTATTTTCTCCAAGAGCTTCCCAAATGATAAAGACACAAAAAGGAACGATTAAGCACATATTTTAGGCTTATTTGCATGATTTAGGGGGTTAAATGACCTCGAAAAAGTGTATAAAATGACACCTCATCAAATACCCCTACACTTGGGATTTGCTTGTCCTCAAGCAAATGGAATTGTCTACCTAGACAATAGCAATATCGGGGGCATTTAACTTACTCTTCAAAGATAGTTTATGGCACAATCTATTAGACCTCGTAATTAAAAGCACAGAAAATGTACACTAGCACCTCACAATAAGTGTTTGGATTCTCTCTTTCTCTCAGGTGTATAATAAATTATAACAATAATGAAAATAGGAAAATAACACTCGTTACTAGTCGTAGCATACAAATTATCATAGGCTTGGTAAATGATCAAAAACCTCTATCGCAATGGCATAAGCATCAAGGAATTACTATAAAAGAGGTCTTTAAAGGGTTGTGATGTATGGGTGTAAGTTAAACGGAAACGGATGGATGGGATATATTTAGGTGGATTTGGGGTGGTGGTGAGTTAATTAAATACAAGAATACACATGAAGGCGTTGCTAAGACAAGACTCGACTAAACTAGGACTAAGATATACAAACTTTACAACTAACTATTTTGATATATACACGAACATAAGCAAAAAGGTAGCCCGTACATTTTTTTTCTTTCTTTTTTTATATACATTTTTTTATTCTCTTTTTTATATATATATTTTTTTCGTACACTTTTGCCCTGCCATTTGCTAAAACATAATAATACATAACTTGGGGTTTATAATTGCACCCCTACACTTGAGTTTTAGAACTCATAATTACAAACTAACTAATGACCCTAATTAAGAGGATCAACATAACATGGATCGTATTACACACGTATGGGGGTAATAAACTAACTTTCTTCCCTATTTCTTCATAAAGTAAAAACTATCATGAATCTCAATCGTTCCAAAACTATACTAATAACAAGACTCGATTTAGCAACCATGTACTCAACTAAAAATTAATATGGTTTATAACAATAATGTACTCAAAGCGAGTACAGTCCTCGGTCCATTCTTTTACTTATTTTCGGTCCTCCAGTCCAGTTTTTTTCCCCCTCCTCCTCCCCCCCCCCCCCCCCCCCCCCCCCCCCCCCCCCCCCCCCCCCACCCCCCCCGTCCGGTCGGTTGGTCTTATAAATAAGATCCGCACAATTATGCCTTGTTAGACCGAAGACCAGACCGGACCTGACCATTTTGGTCCGGTGTTTTGGCCAAAGTCGGTTTCGGTCCGGTCTGGTTTGGTTTTCGGACCGTGAGCACCCCTATACACTAATCAAAAGACTCGACTTAGCAACCATGTACTCAAGAAAATAATTAACTAGGTTTTTCAACAATGTACTAAAAACGAGTACATATAAAGAACGCTAAGGCGATTTGGGTGTAACAATTTGTTAAGGGTGTGAACAATGCTCTTCATTAATAATCTGGAATTCACCAGAAAATTACGAGAACCGCTAAAAGGATAGGCTCAGAGGAGTGTACTATGGGTATCTTGCACTAAAAATAAGTGCGAAGCAAGGGTGTAGGGATAGTTATATGATCGGGGAGACCATACTAACCAATATAGGTTTAAAACAGGGGTTTATCCTAGTGCCTCTTATCATTTAGAAAATCCTAATCACACAAGTGCGATGTTACTAGCGGTCTCGGGATGAATCACTAAAACAAGTTCTAGAACTTAATACACTACCGGTACACTCTCATATAGTTTTTAACCAATACCAAGGCTCCAGAACAAGCGACAAAATCACACATGCACGATAAAATCCATGAACGCGCCGCATGCAATTGCTCTGTCCTTAACTCAAGAAAGCTAAAGGTGAAACGATCTTAGGTATCAAAGATGGATACCTTAATTCCTAAAGATCTAGGGGCGAAACTCACGTTAATGGCGGAATTTTTGAAGTGGTAAGGTTTTTGTGCTACACATATATTTCCTATCCATGAGACACTAATAATACTCAGTTTTCATTGGTATGTGCCATAAAAAAATTAAATTTGGGTCAAAATTACCTTCTACGTTATGTTTCTATATATTACACATCATTTTAAGGACAAAGCAAATGCAATTGAAGGAATAGTTTCTAAGGCTTATTTCCCCCACACTTATTTTGAACATTGTTCTCAATGTTCTTAAAAGTACTTGAATAAACGAATTAAGGGCAAAGAAAAAGTAAAAAAAACTAGTACTCCCATGGTTTTGCTCAATAATGGAGAAGAAACAAATGATAAGCTTGTTAAATCGTCATCCAAGAATCGTCCATATGAAACTCCTAAGAAATCTAGAGCTTCTTCTTATAAAAAATAACCTGCAAATCAAAGACAAGAAACAACTATACCTAGCATAAAATCGGCAGGATAAAAATATACAATGATGTGATTAGGGTTTTGACTCTACGAAAGCGGTAAAGATAGGATGAATGTGCTAAATAAAATCATGATTTTCTGCAAGTTTTAGGAAAATTACAAATTCTGGAGATTATCAAAATTAATTTCTCAAAAATAATAGGAAATTCGAGTTTTCACAAGTCTGGAGACGTGACGCCGTCAGGAAAAATCTTGACGCCGTCTCTAGACACTGTGAAAAATTCACATTCCTTTTCTTAGAACAAAATTTTGCACGCAATCCTATTAGTTATTCCCTTCAAAAATATTGTATAAACCACGAGAATTATTAGCACAAACATATGACTCTAACAAACATGACACAAGACGCAAATTAATCTAAATAATTTATTTTATATGTTTGAAATAGTTCTTATAAACCGGATATTTTCCCCTACACTTATTTGATGCAAAATATCTTTGATTGTAATTAAGACGGAGTTAAAGACAAAACAAAGCTTGATCACATAATTCAAACACATAAAAACAAACGATAAAGAATTAAAACACACATGACACTCCTAAGATGCGAGAAAATAAAAGATTGGGTTGCCTCCCAAAAAGCGCTTTTCTTTATTTAACGAGTATTATAGCTAGACTCGGAGTCAAACTCCTTACGTGACTCCTCCTTTGCTTTTCCTACTTCTCATCTTGATTAGGCATTTAATAGTTTTAGTTACGCTCTTGTCTCGCCTATATGCGGGTCCTAAATTCAAGCTATCCGAGTAATGACTTTTCTCATGGTCATCATCATTTTCTTCTATGACAAAGGGTGGTATGCAATCAATTTTTATTTCCTCAAAATCTATGTGTTTAAACTTTTCCATTTTATGAGGCATCTTGAATATAATCTTTTCGTTACCCTTTTTGAACATGACCGTTCCCTCCTCCTTACTGTAAACTAAGCATGTTTCTTTCAAACGGTTTTCCTAACACCATTCCTCCAAGGTAGTGATTTATGACACTAGTGGTATCTTCTACTATGACAAAATCACATTCATAAGTGAAGTTATCTACAAAGACTTTTAATCCCTTAACTCTCCCTACGAAATTGCTAATTTTCTTAGGGTTTGACGGGTTTTTTTCTTGATTTTAAATCTTCACTCATGATCCAGTAGTAATTAAGCCTAGACATTACATTGATTGGTGATTCTAAATCAATGTAAGCTTGTTCCTTGAGGAATTGACCAACCATGCATGAGATTTTTATGTTATTCAGATTTCTCGTTTCTACCTTAGCACTAACCCAAGGAGGTCGAGGATTTTTCAAAAGCCATTTGTGATAACCTAACTCTTCTATGGTGGAGAAGGTGTCAAAGTATTATGGGTCGTCCTCCTCTTCCTCTTCAGTTTCTACTTCTAATTCTTCACTTTTCTCCTCAACTTCTTCTACCTCTGTAACAATTCGTAAATTCTCAGGTTAATATTTTACCTTTTAAGTTTATTATTTTTAACTCTTATAAGTTAAATGCCAATTTGAACCAAAATCGAGAAATTGTCCCGCGTAAACTGAGAAACATAACCGGATGCGTTCTGGCTTTCTTATTAACGTAGTCTTTTAACGACTAACGCGTTTCTACTTAACGAAGATATATTTGGATTATTATATTTTTCTAAGTCGTCGCGATTTTCTTTCTTTTCTTACGGAATTATATTTGCGTTAACTAGCTTAATTATACATGCATGTTCATGCATACATTTAACAATATCTAGATATTTTTATCACTAAACTACAAACCAAGACCAAGTTGGTCCCCCCTCTCTTATCCCATACACGTCCCCCCTTACTAACCAATCCACAAAAAAATTTCCACCTTGTTCCCCATAGTACCAAGGATCCCATGTGCCTTTGTTATTTATGCAAGACTTGGTTCATTTCATCTTTCACATATCTTTTTCTAAAACACACACACACACACACAACATTTCACTCTTTTCTTTCTCTCTTTGTTGCTCACGTCCCAAACCAAACACCCTTAAAGGGTTATCATCTTCCATTTTCTTCATATTTTAAGCATTCAAGATTGATATTCAAGCTCATCTAAGGTGTTGGGTTATTCATTTCAAGATCATTCAAGGGTTTAAAAACTAAGGGGTTTATAATATTATTTGGGGTTTATCAAGTTCTTCATCTCATAATCAAGCTTTGATACTTTTATTTTGTTCATCTTGCTTGTAAGCAAACCTTAAGCTCTTTTCTTTCATCTCTTATTTATTTATGGTTCATGTTAATAAATCATTAGTATCCATGTGTTTGTGTTGATTTTATAAAACTAAGTTGATGTGTTTTTGAAAGATTATGGAATAAATGGTATTATTGAATTTAAATATGGTTAGTTTGGTTTTAGGTGATAGATTAATGAGTTAGGGAAGAGGTTTAGATGGATTTAGGTTGTATTCGTAGTGGTTTTGTTGTTAAAATTTTGTGTTGGAAGAAAATTAGGTTAGATTGGAAAGTATTGTTGGAGATGTGTATTGATTAGTGTCAGAAGATTCGGCTAAGTTTAGAAACTGTCTTAAAAACAACCCTTAAGTTTCGGACGCGTTTAAAAATACTTTTTAACATGTTGAAACTTAAGAATATGTATATGTCTCTCCAGTGATTTTGATATAAGATTCGCTGTGGAACGACCTGGACTTACCTAAAGCTATACTATACACGAACGGGTATACTTCCCGAGTGTTATGTTTTAGTAAAAATCGGTATTTCTAGTATTATAAATTTAAAGCTTGGAAAACACACCATCAGTTGTTCGAAATGAAATTTTAGTAAACGTAGTGAGATTTCGTTAAGCTTGAAAGTCAAAGATGAGTGACTTATAACATCATAAAGTTGAGTCATTTTTAAAGATACTTTAAATGTATTTTGAGTTGATAGAATTATAATATGAGGTTTTCGGACGTTTTTGGGTTCGTTTGGGATGTAAAGACCTTAGCGAAAGTTATAGTAACACTTATATACTATTAGGGCACATTAGAGACCTTCTAAAGTTGATATTTGGAGAACGTTAAAGATTGTTAAGTATAGTAAGTTTTGATTACTTGATAGATACTAATGAGTTGAAACTGGAAGTAGGCATTTAAGTTTATCTAGTGCGTTTAGGGTAAATAGACATAACCAATATTAGGGGACGGTATTAATGTCCCAGATTTCTAAACTTTTCAAAAATAGTAACATTTCGCCTAAGTGGTGGAAACTTAAGTGAAGGTCTTTTATTTTCGTAAAGACACATTTTGTTAATCAAACCAAGACACAACACATGTAAATGTTATTTGATCTACGGTCGTGTTATGCGTTATTTTGTTAAGTATATTCTTTCTCTTAAAGCGCGTCATTTAAATAGGTCACGATTAGGATTGTGCTCATGTGTCGTTGTTGATTATTGCATTCTTTATATCATTGATTATCGTTCATTTATTGTTTGCGTAAGGTGAGTTCATAGCCCCATATTTTACCATTTTATGAATGATTTACAACTTTTGGGGTGAGGAACACTGCTTGTTTTTAACTTTGGACACAAGTACCGTATTAAAACTCTTACTTGTTTACGTGTTTGCCTAAGTACCGTTAGTTCACAACTTTGCCACTATCATGAACCGTTAATCACTTGACCGACGGACTGGTTAAGTAAGCATGAGTGATATTAATAGATCTATTAGGGATTAATAATCCTCATCCGGGTTTGGTGATTCCTACCTGTATTGACGGGCTAATACAACGGATGCATATCATGCCGACCCTACGGGTATTTTGAACTAGATACCTGCGTGGCAACTTGGCATTATTTATGCTACAACTGTATTTAGCTTTGGTGCCATGAGCTTAGAGAAAACGTAAATACCTTTGTGAAGTTGTATTTATTACAGTCGATTCATACGTTATTAAATCTTATGGTCCATAATTCACCAACAATTTTGTTGACGTTTTAAGAGTGTTTTCCTCATATGCTTAGCTATAGAGTCTCGATGTGCTATGTTATGTTCGTGAAATGACTTGGCCCCTTTTCAAGATTGCATACTATTTAATACCGTTGTCAACTTTTAAAACATCTTTATGCTTCCGCACTTATCTATTTGAACCTCTTGATTTAATGTAATGACTATGTTTAATCAATCTATTCAACGGTGTTAAACTTTTAAAACGTCCCTTAGAGGTCGTTCTTTTGTACTTTGTGTGATGTATATTCATGACGTCACGCCCCAGTAACTATTACGATGGGACCCGATTTGGGGGTGTGACAGATTGGTATTTAGAGCCAAGGTTATAGAGAACAAGGTAGTATATACTAGGTCTGGTCTATAACCAGTTCGTAATCCTTACGTGATTTTAATTTGGGGGTGTGACAAATTAGTATTCAAAGCCAAGGTTATAGAGAACCAGGTAGTATATACTAGGTCTGGTCTATAACCAGTTCGTGATCCTTACGTGATTTTAATCCATATCTATACGTGCCTTATCTTTGCCTATATGTGCATTTACATTTACCTTATGTTTATTTTTCCTTACGTAGATTTTCCCATTTGTTTTATATCAAAATTATGTATATAAATAATATAACTTTCCCCCAAGACATTGTGAGTGACACAATAGTCTCTAAACATTTCTGAAACATTATGAGTGACACAATGGTCTCTAAACATTTCTAAGACATTATGAGTGACACAATGATGTCTAAACATTTCCCAAGACATCGTGAGTGATACGATGGTCTTTAAAACATTTTCATGAGTTTACATAATACTATTCTGCATAACATCAAAACTTGTCACAGTCCGCTGGCCCTATGTTATCTTATTATTCGAACCCGAATGCTAGTTGAGCACTCGACCCATACTGTTGAAACACCTACGTCACCTCGTAACGTCTCAATCTTTCTTACTTCTCGTAATTTGTAAAAGCATGTCGATTAATTCAAACACGAATTTAACCCATCACCTCATAATATTTTACCTTTGGAACACGACTTTCGGGACCCGACTTATTTTATTCTTCTCTCCGTTTAATTTTAAAGAAAATGCCGTCAACGAGACAAGGAATGAGTTCCGTAGAAATTGAGCGTATTGTATCCCAATGAGTTGTTAATGCTATTAAAGCTATTGCTATCTACGAGACAAAAATCTGCGTGGCACACGACTTAATAGTTCGAGTCATACTTTAGGGAGCCAAGGTTGCAAGGAATGCAAACTATAAATGAAAGTGGAAATGAGGTTACCAAACAACACGGGACAACAAAACAAATGACAAAAGGTCATGAGAGCCTACATTACTGGGCTTGGAGAGAAGAAAGTATATGATGGAAATTTTCCTTACTACAACAAGTGTAAGCTGCACCATGTTGGACCATGCACTCTGAAGTGCAATAACTACAAGAGAGTTGGCCATATGACTAGAGATTGTAGAACACCCGTTTCGATAACGACTTAAAGGGCCCCAATGACAAATTAGAAACATGAGGTACCTATTATGAGTGTTGAAAACAAGGACATTACAAGTAGGGGTGTTATCGGGTCGGGTTGTCAAGGTTATCAGGTGTATCGGGTCAGGTTGAATCAGGTTTTGGAATAAAAGAATGTGACCCGCAACCAGACCCTATAATGATTCGGGTTATCGGGTTCGGGTTATATCGGGTTAGGTTATCGGGTCAATTCGGGTTCACATATTTTTATACAAGAAAAGCCATTTTAGTTGTGTATGGTTTGATGGAGAAACAAAATACATCGAGTTGGCACTACTAAATTTTTTAAAGATGGTTCAATCCATAAATATTGTGCTTAAAAAGTGGCAGTAGCAAAAAATAATAATATGGCACAATGCATTACTTAGTCCACTAGTTTTAGTATTACTTACAAATTCGTTTAGTTCATTAAAATTATGTCCAAACAGTAGGCAAAACACTTGTTACTTGTTTATTTTATTACAAAACATTCTTCTTTGATGAATGAAAAATACAACAGTTGGCAAAATAAGAAGCAAAAAAGTAAGATGTTATTAACATCTTGCAACAAATTAAGGATCACAAATATCTTAATAGGAAGGTTGCACAACTTTGCTAGTTTCTTAGCAATTACTAGTATATGCATTCCAATCATTAAGATGAAAGACAATTTATCAAATTTGTGACAAAACCTAATGTCATTTAATCTATGAGGGGTAGAAATGAGCATCCTTATACAATTTCCTAGCCAACAGTTCGTATGTTATCAGGTGTATCGGGTTGACCCGATAACCTGATAAGAAATTAACTAAGACCCTAACCCGACCCTATTAGCTTATCGGGTCTATCGGGTTGACCTGATAAACCCGATAAGCTACCTTAGACCCGAATCAACCCAACCCTATAAGGTCTTATCGGGTTCGGGTCGGGTTTAGCTCGGGTCGGGTCAACCCATTTGACACCCCTAATAACAAGAGTGATTGTCTAAAGCTGAACCGTGTGAACCAAATTTGGAAGGGAAAAGCTCGCGGAAACTCTAACGTCGTCATAGATAATGCTGATGCTTAAGGAGATATTTTTCTACCCTACATAGTGAGACCTAAGTCGAAAACCTCTAGGACTATAGTCCCTTAGAAATTGCACTATTACCTTCCTATAAATTTTGTTGTAGTGTGTGGATGTTTTAAATTCTCTATTAACTTATGTGTCATGACGATTCTGTCGGTTACACTTAAATTCTTTATTAATTTATGTAAGCTACTCCTCGAATTTGTTACCATCTTATAAAACATCTCACTATCGTTTTGTAAACTATTCTTGTATCGTCTTATAAACTATTTTTTTGTCTTTTAGAAACTATTTTGTTGTCACGTTACAAACCATTTTGTTGTCAATTCGTAAACCAATTGTTATCATATCATAAACCCCTTTACTATTACATTATAAACTGTCATGTGATTTTCTCGTAAACTATTTTGCTAGCACCTCATAAATTATTTTCCGCTGTCCTACAAAATATTGTGTGTCGTTATATAAGCTACCTTGTTTTTGTTTTTACGGACTATTTTACTACCTTATAAACAATATAGTTTATACTATATAAATTTTTTAAACATAACACTAGTTTTGATGAAATGAACATTGCGTCATTAGTCTTTAATTATACATAGCCTGATCACCTATGTATAATTTAGGAAGGACCATGCCATGCTGAGAGTAGTCACCTTAAAATTTTTGTCAATTTGTCTTCACTTTTCATTTCTATTTTTCTTTACTCTTCACTATATTTTCATCGGGATTTAATCTTATCCATGTTTACTGATATTTTGTGTGTGTATTATTACGTTGTTCTTGTCATGAGTGTTCGTGTTAGCCAACACTGTAACCATGTAGAGTTTTACCCGACGTTAACAAGTGGAGCCAACCTTATCTTACACTGTGCCTTCAGCCGAGAAATCGAGTTACACCGCTAGTCACCCTAGGGCAATTCCCAACCAGTACGATTACATTGATGATTCGTTATATGGCCTAAACCTAGAAACCGTCCATGGGAGGAAACTAGGATATTTCCTTCATTTGACTTCTCTTTTAGTAGGATAAAATTATGAAAGATTTTGAGATTCTTGTACCAATGAAACTTCTAATGGAACGAAGTTAAGCAATATGGAACGTAATTTATTGTAATTAGGACAAAGACCCTGTTGATAGAGCCCTCCATCCGCTGAGTTTAAGCACTTTATGTGACATGTTCCACACTACCTTAGGACTTTAGCTATGCTATTGAGTTAGCGACATGTGAGTCGCATAATCTTGTTACATACATTAAGGTTTCACACTAAACTTTCTAGATACCCATTCAATATCGACTTGACGCCGTTGCGCTTGGTAGTTTCGACATTATTATGGGGAATAGATTGGTTACGAGGTTATACCATGCCGTTATCGTGTGTGATTAAAAGGGTTGTTCGGTTCCTTATATGAGTGAACTGTTGATGATTTCAAGAAGTGTTGAGTATTCATATTTTGGACCCAAAAAACAGATAGTATAACCAGATGAGGATACTTGTTATCTGGCCATAAAATTACGAAAAGAAAAGCTGGAAGACATAGTCCTGGAAAAGTTTAAGACTTGAGGTGTTGATCTAATTTAATAGATGGATAATTACATTGATAAAAATTACGGGTTGTTATATTCCACCTACTCGACAAGTTAAATTTCAAATCGACTTAGCCCCTGGTGCTGCATCTGTAGCACGTTCCCCGTATAGATTAGCTCTGTCTAAGATGCAAGAGCTATCTTCTCAGCTATAAGAACCTTCTGACAAAGGATTTATAAGACCTAGTTCCTCACCCTAGGAAGCACGTGTTTTGTTTTTCAAGAAGAAAGACGGATCGTTCAGAATGTGTATAGATTATCACGAATCGAACAAGATTACTAAGAAGAACCGTTATCCACTCCCGTGAATTGACGATTTGTTTGATCAACTGCAAGGATTGAGTGTCTACTCGAAGATTGATTTGAGGTTTGGTTATCACCAACTCTGAGTCCGTGAAGAAGATATTCCAAAAATGGTGTTTAGGACTCGTTATGGTCACTATGAGTTCCAAGTAATGCGTTTTGGACTAACCAACACACCGGCGGTATTCATGGATTTGATGAATCGGGTGTGCAAACCTTATTTGGACAAGTTCGTAATCGTGTTCATTCGTGACATTTTGATTTACTCCAAGAATAAGGAGGAACATGAAGAGCACCTTAAGTTAATCATGGAATTGCTTAAGAAGGAGGAATTGTACACTAAATTCTTAAAGTGTGAATTTTAGCTTCCAAAGGTACAGTTTCTCGGTCATGTGATTGATAGTGAAGACATTCATGTTGATCTTGCTAAAATTGAGTCAATCAAATATTAGGCATCACCTAAGACACCAACAGAAATTCACTAAATCTTAGGTCTTGCCGGCTATTACCGATGTTTTATCAAAGGTTTTTCAAAGATTGCTAAGCCAATGACTAAGTTGACTCAAAAGACCATAAAGTTTGACTGGGGAGAAAAAGAAGAAGCTACATTCCAACTACTGAAGCAAAAACTGTGTAGTGCGCCAATTTTGGCCTTACCCGAAGGAAGTGAAGACTTCGTGGTTTATTGTGATGCTTCACACAAAGGGTTAGGCGCAGTTTTTATGCAAAGAGAGAAAGTGATAGCTTACGCATCCCGCCAACTCAAAGTTTATAAGAAGAACTACACTACCCATGATCTAGAGCTTAGAGCTGTAGTGTTCGCTCTAATGATTTGGAGACACTACTCGTACGGCACGAAATGTGTTATGTTTACTGATCATAAGAGCTTGCAACATATTCTAGATCAGAAAGAGCTGAACATGAGACAACACCGATGGTTGGAACTGCTAAATGATTACGATTGTGAGATTCGTTATCATCCTGGAAAGGCGAACGCGGTGGCTGATGCCTTAAGCAGAAAGGAAAGAGTTAAGCTGCTACGAGTTCGAGCCTTAATGATGAAAATCGACTTGAAACTCCCATCTCAGATTCTAAATGCTCAAGCTGAAGTAATGAAGGAAGAGAACATCAATGAAGAAAATCCCAATGGAATGAAGAAAAAGGTTTAAGACTCGTGCTGATGGAACATATTGTATTGAGAAATGAAGTTGGGTGCCACGTTTTATAGGATTAATAGACTTAATCATGAATGAGTCACACATGTCTAAGTACTCTATTCATCCAGGATCTGATAAAATGGATCATGATCTCAAAAAGTTATATTGGTGGCCCAACATGAAGGCTGAAATCGCCACTTACGTTAGTAAGTGCTTGACATGTGCTAAAGTTAAGGCAGAATAACAAAAACCATCTGGTTTGTTGGTTCAACCTGAGATTCCTCAGTGGAAATGGGAAAATATTACCATGGATTTCGTTACTAAGCTGCCAAAGACGTCAACTGGTCAAGATACAATTTGGGTAATCGTTGATTTTCTTACTAAGTCTGCACATTTCCTACCTATGAAAGAAACCGATTCAATGGAGAAACTAACGAGACAGTACTTAAAAGAAGTGGTCTCAAGGCATGGAGTGCCAGCTTCGATCATCTCTGATAGAGATAGCAGATTTACTTCACATTTCTAGCAATCGCTTCAAAAAGCCTTAGGTACTCAACTGGATATGAGTACGACTTATCATCCGCAAACTGATGGTCAAAGTGAGAGGACCATTCAAACATTAGAAGACATGTTACCTACCTGTGTGATTGACTTTGGAAAGGGTTGGGATAGATATCTACCCTTAGTGGAATTTTCGTACAACAACAGTTATCACACGAGCATTAAGGCTGCTCCTTTTGAGGCTTTGTATGGCCGTAAGTGTCGATCACCTATCTGTTGGGAAGAGGATAGAGATAGCCAACTCACTATCCCAGAGATCATACATGAGACAACCGAGAAGATCATTCAGATCAAAAGCCGAATTCAAGCTGCTCGTGATCGTCAAAAAGTTATGCCGATGTGAGACAGAAACCTCTTGAATTTCAAATTGGGGATAAGGCTATGCTGAAAGTTTCTCCATGGAAAGGGGTGATACGTTTTAGAAAATGGAGAAAGCTGAACCTACGTTATATTGAACCTTTCAAGATTCTTGCTGTGAAGATCGTTTAAGCTCAAGTTGGATTAGAACTTATATCTAGGATAAATAATAACATTGATAACATATATGCACAATGTAATTAAACAAAGAACAATGCTATCATCAACAAGGTTTTCATCATTATCTTCACTATAACAATTACTCTAAGCCCTAATTCTACTTTGATCAATAGTAGAACAGTTACACTCTAACAGGATCAATGAAACATTGACCTTGGAGCTACACCACACAAACTAGACGTCTACATCTTCGGAATTGGAGAAGAGGCCATGGAAATTTAAATGGAGCGTAAGATCAAATTTAGAAGAAATATCCGCAAAACATTTTTACCGATCCTATACCGTCGTGTATGCTACAAAGTGAGCTTTGGGGAACAAAGCTCTTTTAAGGGGAAAGACTGTGACAATCCATAAATTCTCAGCACAATATTTTACCTTTTTACGTTTATTATTTTTATTATTATAAAGTTAATGGTCACTTCGCCCAAAATCGAGAAATTTTCCCGCGATAAATGAGAACGTAATTGGATGAGTCAGACTTCTCTTATTAAGTAGTCTTTTTAACGAAGATTATATGGATTATTATATTTGTAGAACTGTAAAGGGGGGAGTGAAATACGGTTTTCCTATTGACTTCTTAGAAGTTTATATAAACTTATGTCTCATAAAGAGTCGAGTGGTTTGTGTGATATACTTTGCAAAGATAAAATAATTAAAGTAAGAGAGAAGAAGAGACAGTGATATACTTGGGGTTTGTTTTTTGGGATGGGGGTTTAGTCCTTCTGTACGATCCAGTTACGATCTACGGACACTGTGATACTATTACTAGTATATCCTTATGGTGAACTACAATCTGTTTTACAATTTAACTCCTCCTAAACTTTTAACAAAAGCTCGGCGCTCAACACAGAAAATTTACATACCTAGGATATTTTCTGCCCTCGAAATCCACCACCTAAGAAAAACTCTGTGATTTCGAACTTAACCTTTAACTCTACAAAGCCTTCCCTTGGGAAGCTTATCAAACCCCAACTAGCTCCCAATTGATCTAGGCTTGATCCCAGGATACAAGACTTCCTTTATAATCTCTAAGAAATCAAAGTTAGTTTGTTTATGAATCAAGTCTAAACTATACCTAAAGACTCGATTTCTAAAGAAATGGTATGAGAAAGAAGACCCTCGACAAAACACACAAGTATGGATTAGGTACTTGTGTGGCTCTCTTGCGGAGATGTGTTCACTTCAATAGAATGATAAGATGAGAAGATTAGAACACTTTGATGTTTAGACTTAGAGGATTAGAGAAGAGAATAGAGAGGAAAGAATGTTTGCAAGAGGTGAGGAATACAAAGGCCAAGGGTGGGTATTTATAGGCCAAGAGTCCCAATTTGGGAAAAACACTTCGAACCTGGCGCGCTGCCCACGCGTCAGCGCGTGGCCAGCGCGCCAGAATCCCGCAAATGTTTTTCCTTGGGACTTTGGCGTTTTAAATACCTGCACTTGTTAAACCCCCGATTGTACTTCACACTATGACCTTTCAATCATTCTTATGCTCAAGGTCAACCAACTCAAATAGCCATTTGATAAAATGTTTGTGAAGTATTAAAAGCGTTTTGCTTGTTCGATAAAGTAGAGATAGAAAAGAATTATCGAAAGGGGCATTTTGGGTATTCCTTAAATGTGTAACTAGCCTAGTTGGGATACAACTAAGGGTTAGAAGGGCTAGTTACAAACCAAGAGAATATTCTTGGAATATTCCTTGCTTGGTGAGAAAGGGGGAAAAGGAATTTGAAATTTGAATTTCAAATTTAATTAACCACATGTTAGATAAGAGAGATGAGTTGTGGATGGGTTGGCAATGAGTTGTCATGATAAGACTTGATTTGATAGAAGGGAGCCTCTTGAGCTCATTTGAAATGGAGGGTTGAGATGAGAGGTGTACATATGGTTGAGTGGCATGATCAAAGGTTGTGAGAGAGTTGTGTTTGTTATGTGAGTGAGTAGAGAGTGTTTAGAAGATGGTTTGTGTTTGTTTGAGATGTAGCATCAATCCAAGGGTTAAGAATAGAATGAGGGAGTTTGGATTGATGAGATGGCATGATCAAGAGTAGAGATGAGAGTGTGTTTGTTGTGTTTGTTTGAGAAACAATCTAATGGTTGAGAAGATAGAAGTGTGGGAAGTTGGATTGATGATATGTCTTGATCAAGGGTTGAGAAGAAGTGTGTGTATGTGTAATTTGAATTGTGTGGAGAAGAAGATGAATAGTGAGTATGTGGTGGAGAATGTTTTGAAATGATATGGAAGATTTTGGTAGGGAATGAAGGGAACACAAAGGTACATAAGGTACATAAGAAGTACATGGTGTAAGGAATATGAGTTGGCATTGTTAGGAAGGTTTATGTAAGAAAGATTATGTATGGGAAGGTGGTTTGTGTTTGAAAATGTGTTAAAGAGGATTAGTAAGAAGTAATAAGGATTTGGATGGTAAGTGTGAGTTTGAGGATGTTTAAAGATGAAATCAAAGGATTGATTTTGGAGTTTAATAATAAATTGCCCATTAAGTAAGAAAAAAGAGTAGGCAAGTGTGATTATAGGATGGTTTAAGAAAGAAGATGTGTAGAAGGAGATGAAATCACTTGGTTAAGGTTAGAAGTATTAACAAGTGATTAAATTAGAATGAGGGTTATAGGAGTGTGTAGGATAAGTGAGGACATGCTACATGTGAGAACGGATGTTTACGTAAAACATTTTAGGGTAAGGAAGTGTAGGAAAATTCAAAAGTATAACTTAATTTTCAAAATACCTCAAACTCAATTAGGTCATTTTGACTTTAATCAAGATAATTCATGCATTGGATTTGATAACTAATTAATCTTGATGGGAAACAAAGCTAAATGCTTTCGTACTCTTAAGTAAATCATATAACTTATCGCGAAAGGATGTCGTTTAAATAAAAAAGTGACCTTTGACTTATTTTGGACCAGTAATAATGGAGTCAAAACCCGTTACATGATAGGATCAGTTATGAATACGAGAAACGATGGATACGATCTAATCATTATGATGCAAACACGCTATGTGCTTTGGCAATCATAAGTAAAGCATATCCCTTAGCAGAAGAAATGATTTACGCAAAGTGGCTTTGACTGGTGTTGACAAAATGGGAGTAAGTAATTGGCCTGTTATTGATTAAGATTCATCGTCTCAGTTCGGGTTTATAGGTCATTTGTTTATTTTCATTTGCTGGTAGGTTGAAAAGTATGCATTCCATATGGTATTAGATTAAGATGGTTTTGGCTTGGCTAGAGGCGTTTGATAAAGGTTTTGAGTTGGCGTTTTATGTAAAAACAAAAGGATTTGTTTTTGCTCCTCTCTAGGTCTAAACCTCTTTTGAAGTGTTCCCAAATGCTCCAAATCATTCTTATACATACCCTTTAATTGTGGTTTCCACATGTGATCGGGTAAGAGGAAGGATAAGCCAACAAAATCTAAATCCGTTAAAAAGACTTCGCATGTGGGCGCTGGCCACCGCTGAATTGCGTGCCCAGCGTGCCAGAGGGAATATCTGGTTTTTGGATTTAGGCTAATGTTTGTTTATTATACGTTTTATGAATGTTTATTTGCAATTTTTATAAACATAAAAGGAGATTCTAATCATGTTGCACAACACTATTTTATCTAAGTCGTTGTGATTTTTTTCGTTTCATTTCATTAGTATCACCAACAGTACTAAGTTATGCTTGACAACACTAATGTATACATGAGCAGCAGTAACTCTAAGAATCATATTGAAGTCTTTAAGTCCCAACACAAGACCAAGTTGGTCCCCCCTCTCTTATCCTATACACACGACCTCCCCCCTTGCCAACCAAGCCATAAAAATTTCTCCACCTTATTCCCTATAGCACCAAGGATCCCATGTGCGTTTGTTATTTATGCAAGACTTGGTTCATTTCATCTTTCACATATATTTTTCTAAACCACACATACAAAATCATTTCACTCTTTTCTTTCTCTATTTGTTGCTCACGTCCCAAACCAAACACCCTTAAAAAGTCATCATCTTCCATTTTCTTCATATTTCAAGCATTCAAGATTGATATCCAAGCCCATCTAAGGTGTTTTCAAGTGTTGGGTTATTCATTTCAAGATCATTCAAGGGTTTAAAAACTTAGGGGTTTATAATATTATTTAGGGGTTATCAAGTTCTTCATCTCCTAATCAAGCTTTGATACTTTTATTTTGTTCATCTTGCTTGTAAGCAAACCTTAAGCTGTTTTCTTTCATTTCTTATTTATTTATTGTTCATGTTAATAAATCTTTAGTATCCATGTATTTGTGTAGATTTTATAAAACTAAGTTGATGTGTTTTTAAAAGATTATGGAATAAATGGTATTATTGAATTTGAATATGGTTAGTTTGGTTCTAGGTGATGGATTAGTGAGTTGGGAAAGTATAGGAGATGATAATAGGTTAGTATTATTAGTGGATTTGTTGTTGGATTTTGTGGTTGGAAGAAACTAGGTTAGAATGGAAGTATTGTAGACTTGTGGTATTGATTTGTGATGATTTCAGATAATATTGTGGGCTGCCCGAAATTGTTAAATAGGTTTAGGGCGACTTAAAAATGTTTTGAAACATCGAAACTCTGGAAATATGTTAACTTATGTTGCTACAGTTGTTTTGATATAAAAATCACTAAAATCGGAAGTTAAATGAGAAAGTTATGGTCAAATAAAACTTGGACACACTTTTCAGTAAAACTGTTTTTGTTACCTTCTGATCGGATTTTAAAACGAGGTTTTGACCCCTTTCGGGTCGGAACCGGCTTAAACATATAAAACGAAAGTTATCCGAAATGAAATATTAGTAAAGATAACGCGTTTTTGTTAAGCTTGAAAGTCAAAGATGAGTGACTTATAACATCATAAAGTTGAGGCATTTTTAAAGATACTTTAAATGTATTTTTAGCTGATTGAATTATAAAATGAGGTTTTCAGACATTTTCGGGTTCATTTGGGATGTAGAGACCTTAGCGAAAGTTATAGTACAATTAGGGCACGTTAGAGACCTTCTAAAGATGATATTTGGAGAACGTTAAAGATTGTTAAGTATAGTAAGTTTTGATTACGGGATAGATACTAATGAGTTGAAAGTGGAAGAAGGCGTTTAAGTTTATCTAGTGCGTTTAGGGTAAATGGATATAACCAATATTGGGGGACGGTACTAACGTCTCGGATTTCTAAACTTTCCAAAATTAGTAACATTTCGTCTAAGTGGCGGAAACTTAAGTAAAGATATTTTATTTTCGTAAAGACACGTTTTGTTAATCAAACTAAGACACAACATATATGGATACTATTTGATCTATATAGTCGTGTTATGCGTTATTTCGTTAAGTATATTCTTTCTCCTAAAGTGCGTCATTTAAATAGGTCGCGATTAGGATTATGGTCGTGTATCGTACGTTGATTATTGCGTTCATCATATCGTTGATTACCGTTCATTCACTGTTTGCGTAAGGTGAGTTCATAACCCTATATTTTACCGTTTTATGAATGATTTGATATTTTTGGGTTGAGGAACACTGCTTGTTTTTAACTTTGGACACAAGTACCGTATTAAAACTCTTACTTGTTTATGTATTTGTCTAAGTACCGTTAGTTCACAACTTTGCCACTATCATGAACCATTAATCACTTGACCGACGGGCTGGTTAAGTAAGCTTGAGTGCTATGAGTAGATCTATTAGGGATTAATAATCCATATCCAGGTTTGGTGATTCATACCTATATCGACGGGCTGATACAACGGATGCATATCATGTCGACCCTATGGGTATTTTGAACTAGATACCTACGTGGTAACTTGGCATTATTTATGCTACAACTATATTTAGCTTCGGTGTCATAAGCTTAAAGCAAACATAAATACCTTTGTGAAGTTGTATGTGTTACAGCCGATTCACACGTTATTAAATCTTGTGTCCCATAATCGTATCTTATCTAAACCTATGAATTCACCAACCATTTTGTTGACGTTTTAAGCGTGTTTTCCTCAGGTGCTTAGCTATGGAGTCTCGATGTGCTATGTGATGTTCGTGAAATAAATTGGCCCCTTTTCAAGATTGTAATAGTATTTTAATACCGTTGTCAACTTTTAAAACATCTTTATGCTTCTGCACTTATCTATTCGAACCTCTTTATTTAATGTAATGACTATGTTTAATCAATCTATTCAACGATGTTAAACTTTTAAAACATCCCTTAGAGGTCGTTCTTCTGTACTTTGTGTGATGTATATTCATGACGTCACGCCCTGGTTACTATTTCGACGGGACCTAATTTGGGGGTGTGACAACCTCCTTCGTTTCTCCACACGTTCTATCATCCGGATCGTTCCATTTTATGTCTCGTGACTCGTCCTCTTCAATTACTGGTTTAGAACTATCTAATCCTTCTCCTATCTCTTTTAATTGTGTCGCGGAAATTGTCCTCGCATCGGATTCTATGGTACGTGCCTTTCTACATTCGTCGTCTTTTCTTATAACGGTAATTGTGTTGACGAAATAGACGTGTTTGGGAAAAGATGAGTTCCTAATTGGTTCTCCAAAAGATGATTGAGATTAATATTTTGGATTAAGTAATTTTAATGGGCTTTTAATTCCTTTGCGTAGAGGCGCGTCACTTTCGTTGACCGTTAATGTTTTTACTTAAGTTTGGTCCTTTCGAGATTCGTTAGTTTGTTTGGAACACAATTTAATAGCATTGATCGAATTGACTATTGAGGGAATGGGATGAGCATTGAGGGTCTTCCATTGGGCAAGAACGAGCAAATAAAACCGAAAAGGTAGAGTTAACATTTAGTTTCAAGTTCTTGACCGTGTCGCTTGGGAGTGCTCCTGTCATTAGATCATTTATAACCTTTACGAATGTGTCAATTTTATTGGTCAACTCGCCTTGTTGTTGTTTGAAATCGGCTTTAAACTTAGACAATCTAGTGTCTTGAGATGCCATAAAACTAGACACAAACACTTCGAGATTTGATTAACTATTAAAATTTTGAGGGTTGTTGAATGGGCGGTTCGGGAACAAACCATAGGACTGAAAAAGATTAGGTGGGTTTGAAAAATTGTTTTGAGAATTTTGAGGTTGTCTCCACCTAAGGTTTGGGTGACTTTTCCATGACGGATTATAGGTATAACACTCTGTGTTTTCAAGTCTTTGGCGACGTCAATAACTATGCTATTTATTTTTAGTGTCGTACGCGTTTGCTTGTAATTTCATGAATTAAGTTTAAATCGCGT
>BQNB010011728.1:46027-80705 GCA_026074375.1 Tanacetum coccineum | reverse complement strand
CAATCTGTCTCATGGCTAAAGCATCACCAACTCAAGCATGGTTATGGCATCAAAGACTTTCTCATCTCAACTTTGACTACATAAACTTGCTTTTAAAGAAATATGTTATGATTGGTTTACCAAAACTGAAGTACATCAAGGATCAACTATGTTCCTCTTGTGAAGTGAGTAAAGCCAAACAAAGTTCATTCAAGTCAAAGACTGTTCTAAGTTAAAAAGGACAGTTAAATTTGCTTCATATGGACTTATGTGGTCCAATGCGGGTTGCTAGCATAAATAGGAAGAAATATATTCTGGTAATGTTGACGACTACTCCAGATATACTTGGACACTCTTTCTATGTTCTAAGGATGAAACACCAGAAGTTTTAAAAGACTTTCTCACGATGATCCCAATAAATCTTCAAGCCTCAGTAATTTCTGTTCGCACTGACAGAGGCACTGAGTTCTTAAACAAGACGCTTAATGCATTCTTTAATGAAGAAGGAATTGAGCATCAAACTTCTACACCTCAAACACCTGAACGGAAGGGCGTTGTTAAAAGATGAAACCGCACTCTCGTTGAGGCTGCTCGAATGATGCTTTCAGGTTTTAAACTTCCTTTATTCTTTTGGGCTGAAGCAATTGCAACTGTATGCTATACTCAAAATAGATCAATCATCATCCCAACTCATGAGAAAACGGTATATCACATCATTAATGACAAAAAAACCCTCAATTAAACACCTTCACATCTTTGGTTGCACTTGTTACTTAACAAGAGATGGTGAGAATTTAGATAAGATGAAAGAAAAAGGGGATCCGTACATTTTGGTGGGATACTCCACTCAGTCAAAGGGATATCATGTCTACAACAAGAGAACAAGATTAATAGTTGAATCCATACATCTCAGATTTGATGAGATCAAAGAGATGTTAGAGACATCTGTTGCTAATGACACTTCAGGCCTCGTTCTGCAACGACAAAAGGCGTCAGATTATGACAACCCTAACCCTGCACCAGAAATACAAAATATTTCTCCTTCAGCAGATATAACAATTCCATCACAACAGGAGTTGGATCTTCTTTTTGGTCCTTTGTACGATGAATTTTTCAATGATGGTACTTTATGTGTCAACAAGTCTTCTTCTCCCAACGATAATTCTACTCAACAAGACACACCTCCAACAATGAATATTCAACCTACATCAAAACCATCAACTCCTACAAATGTTCATGCTGAGGAAAACAACGATCATCAAGCAGAATTTACCAATCCTTTTTGTATACCGGTACAAGAAATTGTTGAGTCTTCCTCACGTAATATTGGTACATCAAATATGCATACCTTCAATCAACCTCAAGATTCCGAATACCAATGGACAAAAGATCACCCATTAACTCAAGTTCATGGAAATCCATCCAAGCCAGTGCAAACAAGACGACAACTTACAACAGATCCTGAAATGTGTATGTTCGCACTCACCGTGAGTATTGTTGAACCGAAAAACATTAAGGAAGCAATGGCTGATTCTGCATGGATAGAAGCAATGCAGGAAGAACTTTATCAGTTTGACAGACTATATGTCTAGGAACTCGTTGACAAACCTTTTGGTAAGAACGTAATCAAGCTAAAGTGGTTATGGAAAAACAAAAAGGATGAAGACCAAACTGTAAATCACAACAAAGCATGACTTGTAGCAAAGGGTTATGCTCAGGAAGAGGGTATTGATTTTAAAGAATCATTTGCTCCAGTTGCTCGCTTAGAGGCTGTCAGGATTTTCGTTGCATATGCTGCACACAAGTCTTTTCTAATTTATCAGATGGACGTGAAAACGGCATTTCTTAATGGTTCATTAAAGGAGGAGGTTTATGTTGCACAACCAGACGGATTCGTTAATCCTGATCATCCAGATAAAGTTTGCCATCTAAGGAAAGCTCTATACGGATTAAAATAAGCTCCAAGAGCCTGGTATGATAAACTCTCAAAATTCCTGATTTTTAAAGGTTTTACTAAAGGTATCATTGACCCGACTCTATTCATGATAAAATACAGGGAGGACATTCTACTTGTGCAAATTTACGTTGATGACATTATTTTTAGTTCCACAAACCCTAAATTTTCAAAACGTTTTGAAAAATTAATGCATGGTAGATTTGAGATGTCCTTAATGGGGGAAATGAAATTCTTTTTAGGACTTCAGATCCACCAATCCCTACGTGGTATTTTTATCAATCAGGACAAATATACTTTAGAGATTCTAAAAAAACATGGTATGGAAAAAGGACAAAGCATTGGTACACCAATGGCTACGAAACCTAAATTAGATGCAGACTTGAGTGGTGAACCCGTAGACAAAACTAACTACCATCGCAAAATCAGGTCACTCATGTATCTGACATCTAGTAGACCAGACATAGTGCAAGCTGTATGCTATTGTTCAAGATATCAAGCAAGACCGACTGAAAAACACCTCAAAGAGGTTAAAAGGATCTTTCGATACTTAAGAGGTACCATTCAAATGGGCTCTGGTATCCAAAGGGTTCTGGCTTTGAACTAACAGCTTTTTCAGATGTCGATCATGCCGGTTGCGTTGATACTCGCAAAAGCACTTATGGAGGAATACAGTTCCTAGGTGATAAGTTAGTCAGCTGGATGTCAAAGAAGCAAAACTGTACTGCAATGTCATCCATAGAGGCTAAATATGTGGCGTTATCTACAAGTTGTGCTCATGTAATGTGGATAAGGACACAGCTTCAAGATTATGGCTTCAACTACAATAAAATACCGTTGTATTGTGACTCTCAGTCTGCTATAGCAATATCATCTAACCCCGTGCAGCACTCCCGTACCAAGCACATCTATACTCGGTATCATTTCATCAAAGAACAGGTTAAAAACGGTATAATTAAATTGTACTTTGCCAGAACTGAATACCAATTGGTTGACATGTTTACTAAAGCCCTTCCCGAAGAAAGGTTTTATTATCTCGTCAGACGAATTAGTGTGAGATGTTTGATTCCAGCAGAATAGGAGGTTCTGACAAATGAATCTGCTTGATACCTCATCAAACATCAACATGTACATATTTTTGAAAAAAAAATATATATATAAAATATAAAATTTCAAAAAGAAAATACAAAATCAAAAAAAATCAAAAAATGTTTCAAAAAATACTCTTCTCGACATGTCTCTTGGAATCGATAACATTTAAGTACCTAGAAATGTTGATTAATATCGACACGGGCGTGTAAATGAAGTTTGAACAGGAGTTTCAAATGTTTTCAAAATATGTCATTTCTAATTTTTCTTAATGGCTTATGTGCAAATATCAGTACGTAACCCGGACTTCAAATAAAGGAAAGTTTTTCTATAACGATAACTTATCCTAACAACTAGAAATTCAACTTTTCTCGGTCTTGAGCTGTTCTTACAAGACATTCAAAGTTTTAAGCTCAAGAAAAAGGATAGTGTACGCATAAGTGCGCTTACCCTTAGAGTTGGAAGAGAAGTCTTCTAACATGATGTTTTTAAAAATGTTGAACACAATTTGTTCAAGAATTTCTCACTGACGATTCATAATCTTTCAAAATTGTGTGTTTAACACTCCATTTCTCAATGGGGAGTTTTTTTAAAAACAACATTTAATGAGTTTGGATACATCATCTCATGACCATTCTTATGTATTCAAACCATTCCCAAAAAGTCTCTTAATAACAACAAGATAATAATGACAATTCAATAGAATGATACTTATAAGATGACTAAGTGTTCAACCTCAATTTTATATTTCTTTTACAACTTGGTATCATTGTTTTTGGTGTCATAATATGTAAAATTGAGGGGGAGCAAGTATATGTTCCATGTAATTCATGCTAAGTAAAAGATTTCCCCATGGTATTTCAAGACAAATTTTAATCACAAAGTATTTCAAAAACTAAGTGAATTAGTATTTAAAATAAGGGGAGAAATGTATTTAAAATGTGATCTTGAAAGTTATAAGTGATCTTATCGACTCAAAATGCTTGATACTCTTCGAAAAAGGTTTTATGGTTACGATCTCATACCCTACAACATCTTATTTCACGACGATTCTAAAGTCATAAGGTGGTAAGGTTAGGTATTTGTTCTATGATCTAACCAGAACTGGAGGGATCTACCCAAGGACACTCCATAGTTAGAAATAGCAGTCCATAGGTATGATTGGAGATGAATGTGTATAAGGGAAGAATGCCGACTAAAATTGAGCTAACACTGGAACAATCACAACAAGGTGTTAGTAATGACGTCTTGGTAAGCATTGAAGGGGTTGAAGAATTAAAAAGAAATGTATGGATAAAGGGTGAAAAGAAAGAAGCCCTCCACACAACTTAGGCAGAAATCGGGTCAATACATATGCTGTCAGAATCACAATGTTGATTGCTAACATTGAAGACGACATCATGGACCCAGTGATGCAATGCACAACCCTTCCCAGCCATTCGGGTTTCTCTCAAAAGAAACTTGTCTCATTTGTCACGGAGATACACACGACTTCTATTGACTTTCTCACTCCGAGTTAGTTAATATTGAATAGGTGGCAGTCTGCTCCAGCCTCCGATTACTAAAAACCAAAATGCACTAATCGAGTCTAGAGCCAAGAGATCATCAAATAAATCTCATTAGGACACATTCCATGACAAACACTTTAAAATATGGTGACATATCCGGAATTACATTAGTTTAATATATAGCGTGACACATAGGGACTAATAACGACAGGCTATGATAGTTTGTGTGTCACTAGGACTATAAATACCCCCTCCATACTTCCATGGAGGGGTGAAGCTCACTTTTACAAGTGTGTGAGTGTGTGTGTGTTTTCTCTCAAGACACACACCTCTTCCCATTATCATCTCTTTCTCTCTAAATAATATGGATACTTTTCTTTTCCATTTTACCAAGCCTCCGGATCCGTTGTTCTAGAGGGTGAATCGTGTTAACAATTGGCACCAGAGCATAGGGGGAATCCGTGTTGTTTATCTACTGATTATTGTGGTCAAACAAGATCAAATTCGTGGCTTGGTTTGGTTATTTTTTTGGTTCGAAAAAATGGCAACAAAAATCAAGATTTGATCTTTGTTTGTGGTTAAAAGTGTTAAAGATTTGTACTTTTGGGCTTAGATCACTTCCTTGCATCATTACTAAGTGGTTTTAACATCATTTCGTAGCTTACAAGAAAGTTTGAAGATTTTTTCTTGGCTGCGTTTTGCCTAACTGAAGGAGTGTTCGTCGTTGCGTTTTGACAAAAGTCGTTGCGTTTTGACAAAAGTCATTGCGTTTTGACTCATTGCGTTTTGACTCACTGCGTTTTGACTCATTGCGTTTTGAGACTGGTTGCGTTTTGACTCACTGCGTTTTGACTCATTGCGTTTTGAGACTGGTTGCGTTTTGACTCGTTGCGTTTTGACTCGTTGCGTTTTGACTCGTTGCGTTTTGACTCGTTGCGTTTTGACTACAGGTTGCGTTTTGAAGACCACGACTGCGTTTTGACTCAACGTTACTCTGCCCAATTTTTTATTCATTGCGTTTTGATCAAGAAAGTTGCGTTTTGATTAGAGGTTTCATTGCGTTTTGACTAAAGTCATTGTGATTAGAGGTCGATCCGGATCAGTGGGCATGTGACCGGACCTTTGGCATATGAAACCGAATTTGGGTAATTATAATCAAACAAGAACAACAAACAAACACCTACAATCAGATCAAGACCATAAACACAACAACCATAAAACACACCACACCACAACAACACTTAAATCCAAAACGATCCTGAAAAGATTTCACTTAATGACATAATTGGCTAGCCGATTTGATTAAGATGACATGTGATTACGAAGTGGATTTTGGTATCCCTGTAATTGAGCTTGAAGTTAGATTTTCACGAAGCGTTCTACCTTAATTTCATCATCGAGACTTTCTTCTATTTTCTATCGATTGATGACTTGCTTGAACGTATACAGCTTACGATTAAGACTTGAATTATCTAGTTACCAGCAGTCAGGGGTGGTTGGTTGCAGACCTGGATAACTATCACTTAAAGGAGTTACGTTGTAGTACTCAGTGTCACACGCAGAAGTCGATGTGGATAACTTCAAGAGGTGTTGTACTTCTCATACTTTCGGAGTGGGTATAGAGTACTTAAAGATCTAATCTTGCACCGTTCTTTAATCACAACAGTGCAAGCTTAAGTAACAAATTTGGGGGATTTCACTTCTTTTTCAAGTTTGGTATATCGGGTTTACTTCACAAGTGATCACAAAAATGCCAGCAGATATACAGTTGGTAAGTTAGCCAGAGAGTTTAATGGTTTAGATGTAATCAACTTCTCACGGGTAGTTTTTGTGCGTATCCAAGACAAAGAAACTCACAGTCTAAGCAAAATCTTCAAAGTTCTTCGATGACATTCATTCACAAGACCTTGATTATACCAAGTGTTCTTGATTCTTGCTTCAACTCCACTACGGTTTTCTGAAGTCAAGAGGGTAATGATTCTTTTGTTTATCAAGATTTGTGCTTATGACTAGAACTTCTCGAGTATATGGACGTACACGACAATGATGCTTTCGAGAGTTCGCAACCATCATGGGGGAAAATGTGTACATCTAAGATTTAATTGACCTTGATGTTACCATGTCAACTTCCAGGGGGAAGTTTGTTAGCCCTAAAATGTTTAGTATGGTTTATGAAGTATTATCCAACGAGAGGAAGAAAAGTTTGCTGATTTCTCGCATGTAACCCCTGAACTGAATATTCACCAAGCCCAGATGACAAGAAGCAGTGGTCGTTGTGTGGTTTGACTTCTACAAAATTCCGCTGTGCACTTTAATGACAAGTAGAAGATTGTTCAAGCTACATTAAAGTTTCAGAATCTGCTCAAGATAGGGATGTTGGTTTAGGGGGAAGCTGATTCAGAAACTTCACCAAAAAGGAGTCTATGAAGAAAGCTTTTTAAGACATGCTGCATGAATTGGGGGGAAGTTAATCCAGTTCATGCATACTATAATGGTTCCTGTACAAGTAAAGACAATGAAGATCCAAGCTGGAGTACAAGTTTCAAGACAAGGAGAACTCAGAAGACATCTTCAGCTTTGGAAGTGGCTTTTGGAAGACTTTATTTCTGTTGTATTTGTACATGATAGGAACATTGTAAGTAATTCCGTATGTGTCCACATATTGGGGGAAGATTGTTAGCCTTAAAATATGGTGACATATCCGGAATTACATTAGTTTATTTATAGCGTGACACATAGGGACTAATAACGACAGGCTATGATAGTTGTGCGTCACTAGGACTAAAAATAACCCCCTCCATATTCCATGGAGGTTCAAGCTCACTTTTGTAAAAATGTGTGTGTGTGTGTTTTCACACAACAACACACACTCTTCCCATCTCTTATCTTTTTTTCTCTCTAATAATAAGGATACCTTTCTTATCCATATTACCAAGCCTCCGATCTTATGTTATAAGGTGAATCTATGTTAACAATTTCATGGACTAAATACAAGGACTTTGGACTTTAATTTGGACTACAAGGACACATAATCAACAAACTTTAACAACAACAATTAACTTTTCACGGTTTTCTCTCGATTTTGTAAAATCCCGCGAAAGAACTCAATTTCTCGGTTTAAATCCTTGACTTGTAAAATCCCGTGGAAATTAATTACTTTCAATTAAAACCACAATCCAATCAACACCTCATAACACTTAAGATCCTTCAATCATTTTTCACTTCATAATTCTTTAATCATTCATCATGACAACTCCAAGTGTAACTTCCACAACCGACAGTCAAATGCATAACAAACATAAATGGAATGGCAGGTTCAATGGATCGTCCACCAATGTCTTGCAATAGGACCGATAATCACAATGGCGATCAACGTTCTTACGATACTTGATATAAGACCAAATGGAGATGCCTTACGGAAGTGCATTCTTAAAGGTCCCTACACTCCAACGTTTGTCACAACACCAGCTGTTCCTGCTACAGAGGATTCTCCAGCAGTTCCTGAACAAACAACAGTCGAGACTGTTACGAATATGACTCCTGAGAACAGAGCTCATTATGAATCAGAAAAAGAAGCGATTCATTTGATATTGACTGGAATTGGAGATGAAATATACTCAACTGTTGATGCATTCATAACATCTCAAGAAATGTGGTAAGCCAATCGAAAGGCTACAACAAGGTTGAATCACTCAATATTCAAAGATGTCAAGACAAACTTATTTTTGGGAGTTTTGGACAATTCACCTCCACGATGGAGAAACAATTGAGTCCTACTACACAGATTCTACAAAATTGATGAATGAAATGATCAGAAACAATTGACAGTTGCAACGATGCAAGTCAATGTTCAATTTTCTTCAGGCAACATTAACCAGAAAGATCCAGATTTGTCACAATTGTGAAGCAACAACACAAGTTGGAATGAAGTTTTCATACATAACGCCTATTTGACATCTGTAAACAATACCCGAAAGGAAGTTAATGAACTCCGTTCTGAGAGAATGGCCAAGTAATCTAACCCATGTCGCACTTGTGCTACTGCTCAAACATCTTCAAGACCCTATTATCAATCAATCAAAGTCTCACAAATCATATGCACCAACATCAAAAGCATCACTTCCAACCAGATCTCATGCAGCTACAGATACAAAGCAAAGAGATAGCCAACCAATCACATCCCCTCTATCTGCGTCAGCTTCTGAGAAGACAGTGATCCTGAACAGCTCAGAAGGACAAAGATATGCAAAAGAAAATTGCTCACATTGGCCAAAGTACTTCAAGAAACTCCTACAAACCTACCACAAACAACTCAGAACATCCTCAAACACCAGGAACAATAAAAGTGGGTGATACTACTCCAAGGTACAATAAGACAATCAGACTGAACACTTTGGGAATCAGAGGGCAATAAATTTGTTGGGGCTAGGGAAACAGTAGGGTAGATCCAGTAGTGCAACCGGGCTGGGATACAGTGGCTTTAATTGCATAGGAATTTTTTTTTTTTTGCATTACTGTAAGGAATGCAGAAAGCCAAAATGGGTAAAGACTCTACGTATCACAAGGAAAAGATGTTGCTATGTAAACAAGCTGAGAAAGGTGTTCAACTACAAGCAGAGCAATCTGACTGGCTAGTCAAGACACGGATGAAGAAATTGATGAACAAGAGTGGAAGCACATTACAGTTACATGGTCAAAGATACAAGAGTTCCTAATGCAGACTCAGGCAATGACGCTGAGCCATTGGAACAGGTACCCTACATACGGATTCAAATGTGTTTGCCCAATGACTTACAACATTTTGAGACAATCATGAATCTATTATAACACATGTTGCATGTGAAAAGGGTATATAGAAAATGTCATTCTGACTCACCGGAGATGTGTATAATGAATAGAATGACCAACATGATGTAGAATGTGATGATGAGCGTGTTGCACTTGCTAATTTAATTGCTAATTTAAAACTTGATGTCGATGAAAACAAAAAGATACAAAAGCAATTAAAGAAAGCAAATGCAACATTGACTCAAGAGTTAACTGAGTGCAAATCTATTCTTGCGGAAACTAGTAGAACTCTGGGAGAATCTAATAGTATCCGGGATAGTTGTTTAGTTGCACTTCAAAACAAACAGACTGAGTTTGAAAGGTACAAGGCTTTTAATGATCGTACAGTTGACTATGACAAACTTGAACGTAAGTTAAATGAAACTCTAGGACTATTAGCTCAAAAGGACATTGACATACAAGAAGGTTTAAAAGTTAAGGCCTACGAAATTTCTGTTGTCCAAGCAAAACACGATGAGTTAGTCAAACAGAGTCTTTTAACTAGGTCACATTACGAAGGTCTTGTCAAGGAGAAAACAAAGGTAATAACGGATTTGAAACTTAGGGAAGACAAAGATATTGACAAAATGATTTCAATGGAACACCAAATAAAATTTCTGAATGAAATTGTTTACAAACGAGGTCAATCAATCCAAACCATTCAAATGTTAGCGCCCAAATGCTCTACATTTAATGGAGACCTTCCTTAACCAATCCCATGACCACAAAAAGGCTCACTTTGAGCACCCAGGTTTGTATGCGATAACACAAGACCAATCTGACCAGCAAACCAGACTCATCCCCGATTAGTGAAGAAATCATGACTCTTTGCTGACAAGAGTCGATCTAAATTGAATAAAACTTTATCAAACCATTGACTACACAAGTTAAATAGTCTTTATGAAAAGTTACAAACCCCCAACCCAGCATTATGAATTCAGTTTCGCCACAGGCAAATGAAATCAGAAAGAAAATGTATGGAAGAAAATCATTTGTAAAAACAAAACAAATGTTTTCAAAAACATAGATTTCTACCAGATGGTCTAAATCATTAAGCAAAAGTAGAACAAGCATATAATGTCATGAACAAACAACATTAATCATCTGAGCGAACTCGTCAACAAGCATGGGTAAAAACAATTCCAAAACGACGCATCTTATCTCGGACACCCCAACTGCTCAAGATATGGAAATCTTAGTTAAGAAATGTTTGATGCCCCTTGCCTTTAAGACTCAGAATGATAGTTTCGCCTTTGTACATGAACTTAAGCAAGAAATGCATGTAGATTTAAAGTACATGATCTCAGAAAGATAACCTATGAATCTTGAATCTGATAAGAGCCAGAATTTTCCAACATGTATGATATGCTTTTGCAAAAGTGTAGCAAAAGAAGTTTTATGTGTCTTATTTGCAATCTTCCATCTGATTTAGAAGAGATCAACTGGAGTTACAATGCTTATATTTCATAAAGTCATGGAATGTGACGTCTTGCACACAAGCTTTCTGAACAAACGAATTTGTAAGTAAAGAGATTTACACTGAGCTTTTACAGAGTTTTGCTAAATTAGAAAAACACTCAATTTCTCTTGAAATCGCTTTACAAGACTGTCAAGAACAACTGAAAAATGACACAGTTTGCAAAGAAAAGGCATCAAATGTATTTCGAAAGGAACGTGAACCCCCCCCGCCCACACCCCCCCCCCCCCCCCCAATAAATATTTTTGAAATACAAGATTTGAAAGCTCAAATGCAAGACAAAACAAGGTAAATTAAAGAGTTTAAACAGAACTCATATCTGTACAAAAGGAAAGTCTTGGAAACTCCGTTTGATAAACCATCTGTTGTTCGACAACCAAATGCTCAAAGGATTCCAAAACCAATCGTTTTAGGAAAACCGGCTCCTTTTTTCAGACTCTCTTGAGAGAAAATATTTTGCAAAGAAAAAGTCGGTTTTAAAAACTAATGAGTCAGAGGGTTTATCAAAACCAGTCACTCCACAGAATTTGCCTCAAACAGCAAAGCAAGCTGTAAGAAACACAAATGTGATTAAACCAGGCATGTATCGAATTGCAAGGGATTAAGCTAAAAAAAAACCACACAAACTAGAGCCACCACAGTTTGAATCAGACTTCTAGAATACTAATCCTCGCGTATCTACATCCCACAGTAGTAGCTCACAAACAAAAGTTAGCAGACCACAGCCTAGGAGCAAACAAATGAAAGATAAGTCAGTGCCAACACTAGATCATGGTGAAGTTTAAGAAGACTGATGTAGAATAACACCCTAGGATTTCAGTATTTTCTAATCAAACAAAGTCTTTAACTGCGTGTAATGAACAGTTTTAAATTCCAGAAATTTGAATGTTTAAGCCTGTTGTGCTAACTTGTGGAAAATGTGTGTTTAATTTCCGAATCATGATGCTTGTGTTTTCTAAGTTTTTTGAAAGACGTGAATGCTAGAACTAAGAAGCCCCCCAAATTAGTGCCTATTATACTAAAAAACCAAAAAGTCCAGGCGAACAAATCTGCTGCAACACCAATAAGAAAACGTTGCATCAGAATCCACTATCACAAATTCAAAGGAGATACTATAGGATGTTTATAATAAGACTAATAAGGCATGGAAGGTGGATAGCACAACAAGCCTTCACATATAACCATGGGGTTCCTAAAGACAAAAAGGAAAGGGTAACCTAAAGTTAGGAACGAAGTGTGTTCTAAGATGTTAGATTTTCCGTAGATAATGTATCTAGATAACTAATGTCCCATTTAAAACTCACAAACACTTAGGATCCAATTTGTCATGTATTCCATCGTCCTCTAATTATCTTGCCATGATTGGTACAACCATCCTATCATTGTTGACTCTGGATGCAGAAAGCAATGACGGGCAAACTACTCTGCTGAGCAATTTGTTGAAAAATACTTGGGTACCGTTCGTTTGGCAATGATACAATTTGCTCCATTACTTGGATATGGGTGGATTTGGTTCAAGGAAATATCTCGATCGAAAGGGTTTACTACATCGAAGGTCTCATCACAATCTTTCTCGGTTGGTCAGTTCTTGATGCGGATTTAGAGTTTGCATTTCGGAAATCTACAATTTTGTTAGAGATCATCAGGGAAACGACTTACTAATCGTAATCGTGAACTGTCTCTATACAAGTATCTCTTCAAGAAACATCTTCAACAGCTCCAATCTGTCTCATGCTAAAGCAGTCACCAACTCAACATGGTATATGGCATCGAAGACTGTCACATCTCAACTTCGACTACATCAACTTGCACTTTCAAAGAAAGATGTTGTGATTGGTTACCAAACTGAAGTATGTCCAGGATCAACTAGGTTCTCATTGTGAAAGTGAGTAAAAGCAAAACGAAGTTCAGATCAAGTACAAAGACTGTTCCAAGTTCCAAAAGGACGGTTAAATTTGCTTCATATGGACTTATGTGGTCCAATGCGGGTTGCAAGCATAAATGGGAAGAAATATATTCTGGTAATCGTCGACTACTCCAGATATACTTGGACTCTCTTTCTACGTTCCAAGGATGAAACACCAGAAGTTTTGAAAGACTTTCTCACGATGATCCAAAGAAATCTTCAAGCCCTAGTAATTTCTGTTCGCACTGACAGAGGCACTGAGTTCTTAAACAAGACACTTAATGCATTCTTTAAAGAGGAAGGAATTGAGCAATCAAACTCTACTCCTCGAACACCTGAACAAAACGGCGTTGTCGAAAGACGAAACCACGCACGCTCGTTGAGCTGCTCGAACGATGCTTTCGGCTTCTAAACATCCTTTATTTTTTTTGGCTGAAGCAATTGCAACTGCATGCTATACTCAAAACAGATCTATCATCATCCTGACACATGAGAAAACGACATATCACATCATTAATGCAGAAAACCCTTCAATCAAACACCTCACATCTATGGTTGCACATGTTACTTAATCAGAGAATGTGAAAAATTGGATAATTGAAAGAAAATGGGATCCGTGCATTTTGGTAGGATATTCTACTCAATCAAAGGGATATCGAGTCTACAACAAGAAACAAGGTTGATAGTTTGAAATCCATCTCTCAGATTTTGATGAGATCAAAGAGATATCAGAGACGTCTGTTGCTAATGACACTTCAGGCCTCGTTCCCCAACGACAAAAGGCGTCAGATTATGACAACCCTGACCCCGCACCAGAACTACAAAATGTTTTTCCTTCAGCAGATACAACAGTTCCATCACAACAGGAGTTGGATCTTCTTTTTGGTCCTTTGTACGATGAATTTTTCAATGATGGTACTTCACGTGTCAACAAGTCTTCTTCTCCCACCGATAATTCTGCTCCACAAGACACAAACCCTTCAACGAACATTCACCCTACATCAGAACCGACAACTCCTACAAATGTTCATGCTGAGGAAAACAACGATGATCAAGCAGAATTTACCAATCCTTTTTGTACACCGGTACAAGAAGCGGCTGAGTCTTCCTCACGCAATCTTGGTAATTCAAATGTGCATACCTTTAATCAACCTCACAATTCCGAATACCGATGGACAAAAGATCACCCGTTAACTCAAGTTCGTGGCAATCCATCCAAGCCAGTGCAAACAAGACGACAACTTGCAACAGATCCTGAAAGTTAATGTCCACTCACCGTGAGTATTGTTGAACCGAACAACATTAAGGAAGCAATGGCTGATTCTGCATGGATAGAAGCAATGCAGGAAGAACTTCATCAGTTTAACAGACTACAAGTCTGGGAACTCGTTAACAAACCTTTTGGCAAGAACGTAATCAAGCTAAAGTAGTTATGGAAAAACAAAAAGGATGAAGACCAAACTGTAATTCGCAACAAAGCACGGACAAGTCGCTAAAGGTATATGCACATGAATAGGGGTATTGATATCGCAGAATCATTGCACCAGTTAGGCTCGCATGGAGGCGTCAGGAATTTGTCGCACAAGCAGGCACACAATACATTCTATTTATCAAATGGACGTTCAAACTGCATTTCAAAAAGGTCCATTGAAGGAGTGATGTTTTAAGTTGCACAACCAATACTTAATCTTGATCCTGATCATCCAGACAAAGTTTACCGTCTAAGGAAAGCTCAAATGGGATTAAAACAAGCTCCGAGAGCCTGGTATGATGAACACTAAAAACAGATTTCCCAAAGGATTATACAAAGGTATCATTGACCCGACCTATTCACATAAAATTACGGGATGACATTCTACTTGTGCAGATTTACGATGATTACATTATTTCTGGTTTCAAACAAACCCTAAATTTTCAAAACGTTTTGAAAAATTGATGCACGTATAGATTTGAGATGTCCTTAATTGGGGAAAATTAAATTCTTTTTAGGACTTCAATCCACCAAATACCCACGAGGTATTTTATCAATCATGCAAGAACACCTTAGAATTCTGAAAAAACATGGTATGGAAAAAATGACAAAAGCATTGGAACACCAATGGCTACGGAAAGAACAAAACCTAAATTAGATGCAGACTTGAGTGGTGAACCCGTAGACCAAACTGACTATCGTAGCAAAATCGGGTCACTCATGTATCTGACATCTAGTAGACCAGACATAGTGCAAGCTGTATGTTATTGTGCAAGATATCAAGCAAGACCGACTGAAAAACACCTCAAAGAGGTTAAAAGGATCTTTCGATACTTAAGAGGTACCATTCACATGGGACTCTGGTATCCGAAGGGTTCTGGCTTTGATCTAACAGCTTTTTCAGATGCCGATCATGCCGGTTGCCTTGATACTCGCAAAAGCACTTCTGGAGGAATACAGTTCCTAGGTGATAAGTTAGTCAGCTGGATGTCAAAGAAGCAGGACTGTACTGCAATGTCATCAGCAGAGGCTGAATACGTGGCGTTATCTGCAAGTTGTGCTCAAGTAATGTGGATGAGGACACAACTTCAAGATTATGGCTTCAAATACAATAAAATACCATTGTATTGCGACTCTCAGTCAGCCATAGCAATATCATGCAACCCCGTGCAGCACTCCCGTAACAAAGCACATCCATACTCGGTATCACTTCATAAAAGAACAGTAGAAACGGTAAATTATAATTATACTTTGTCAGACAGAATACCAAATTGGCTGACATGTTTTACTAAAGCCCTTCCCGAAGAAAGGTTTCAGTATCTCGTCAGACGTATTGGTATGAGATGTTTGACTCCAGCAGAACTGGAGGTTCTGACAAAAGAATCTGCTTGATACCTCATCAAACATCAACATGTACATATTTGTAAAAAAAAAAAAAAAAGGGAAAAATACAAAAATATAAAATTTCAAAAAGAAAATACAAAATCAAAAATCAGAAAATGTTTCAAAAAATATTCTTCTCGACATGTCTCTTGGAATCGATAACATTTACGTACCTAGTATATGTGGATTAAAACGACACGAGGCAATGTAAAATGAAGTTCGAACAGGAGTTCAAATGTTTTCAAAACATGTCATTTCTAATTTCCTTAATGGCTTATGTACAAATCAGTACAAAACCCGGACTTCAAATAAAAAAAAAAAAAAGGGGAAAGCTTATCCTATCAAGATAACTTTATCCTAACATCGAGAAATTCAACGTTCTCGGTCTTGAGCTTTCTTACAAGACATCAATGGTTTTTAGCTCAAGAAAAAGATAGTTGACCGTTTCAGTGCGCTTACCCAAACTTAGGAAAGAGAATCCTCTAACATTTGGTTTTTCAAAAAGTTGAACATAATTTTTCAAGAATTTCTCGATGACAATTCATAATCTTTCAAAATTGTGTGTTCAACACTCCATCCCTCACAGTGTTTTCAAAAGACAACAATTTCTTAATTGGTCCTATTTTTGAGGGGGAGTTTTTCGAAAAACAAAGTTTTAATGTTCTTGAATACATCCTCAACTTACCATTCTTATGTATTCAAAACATTATCATAATGTTCCAAACCATTCATGCTGACCATATTTTCTCCCACAGCTTTTTCAAGACAAATTTTAATCACACAGTATTTCAAAAACTAAGTGACTTAGAATTTAAAATAAGGGGAGAAATGTAATTAAAATGTGATCTAAAAGACTCAAAGTGCTATCCGGAAAAGGTTTATGTTACATCCCATACCCTACAACATCTTATTTCACGACGATTCTGAAGTCATAAGGTGGTAAGGTTAGGTATTTGTCCAATGATCAACCGGAACCGGGAAGGATCTACCCAAGGACACTCCATAGTTAGAAATAGCAGTCCTTAGGTATGATTGGAGATGAATGTGTATAAGGGAAGAATGCCGACTAAGATTGAGCTAACACTGGAACAATCACAACAAGGTGTTAGTAATGACGTCTTGGTAAGCATTGAAGGGGTTGAAGAATTAAAAAGAAATGTATGGATAAAGGGTGTAAAGAAAGAAGCCCTCCACACAACTTAAGGCAGAAACCGGGTCAATACATATGCTGTCAGAATCACAAGTTGATTGCTGACATTGAAGACGACATCATGGACCCAGTGATGCAATGCACAACCCTTCCCAGCCATTCGGGTTTCTCTCAAAAGAAACTTGTCTCATTTGTCACGGAGATACACACGACTTCTATTGACTTTCTCACTCCGAGTTAGTTAATATTGAATAGGTGGCAGTCTGCTCCAGCCTCCGATTACTAAAAACCAAAACGCACTAATCGAGTCTAGAGCCAAGAGATCCATAAATAAATCTCATTAGGACACATTCCATTTCTAACACTTGTTGAACACCAATAAGTTCACAAGCTGTTAACAAGAGTCCTACGCATTATCCTTGTGATTCTGCCAGAACATTCAGAGTGATACTCTTTAGTATTCACAATGACGAATGGAAATCCTTCCAGTGTCATCATCAAACAGCACTGCGGTAGGTGACTTGCGAGATTCTATATGAATCAAGCTTGTGTCAACTGGATATCAATAAAGGTCCAGTAAATGAATTGACGACATAATCAGAAAGATAGTAACTATCTGATTCACTCTTACCGTGTTGTCTGCTTTGAGACGTTCCGGTAATGAGAACTAGCAAGCATGGCAAATCTAGTACATCTGTGTTAGAAGACCCTACGCTTTGAGCTGGAAACCCTGTCAAGGAGATTCTCTGAATCTACCTGATCACAGGTACAGTATTTATACTGTAAAACGGTCCTACGGAACCGGAGGTTAATCTAACCAAATCCGGACGAATGACAAAGCCATATTCGTCCACCCGCTTTATTGCTAACTGTTTTATTTCAGGATACATAAAGATGGAGATGGTGATGCCTCATTCCAGCTGAAGTCGGATTCATTACCACATGCTCATGCTCAAACTACGAAGACATTCTATAAGCATCAAGATTCAAGAATCATGAAAGCTCAAGAAATTAAATGACAAAGACTTCCGCACAAACTCTGATATACAAGATCTTCCTTCAAAGATATCAAGTCTATCAAGGGAGATTGTAAACAAGCTTTCAAGATGATGCATAGAATGAGCATGTTGGTCAAGACACAAGATCGCAAGGCAGCAAAGACGATCAAGACAAAAGGATAAAGATTTAAAGATCTCGGACAGAAAAGACAAAGTCAAAAGACAATGACAAAGGCTAAAGATCAAAGGTCACAAAGCATGAAGGAACAAGCCTACAACGTAGACAGAGACAAAGATCACAAGAGCTCAACGACAAAAGCAATCTCATTGATCTCACGAAGGAGTGTCACAATGAACTCACTTCGGGGGAGATTGTTAGCCTCAAAATATTGAGTCGAACAATGGAAGTTCGTTCATAATTATATTAGGTCTCAGTCTCTAAATTAATATACGTTGTAATAGGCTAGACGGGTAAACGGGCTCTTATTTGTAATCTAATCGGTCACGTGTATCGGGCGAAAGCCCAAGTAAAACCGAGCCCGGCCCGTAGAATTACTAAAGGCATGCAAGCCTATAAATACACCTCACCAAGGAAGGTGAGGTGGTTGGTTCATTTGTAACATTTCAAGTTAATCATCCAATTCCATTTTTCTCTCTAACTTTCTCTCTCTAGATTCTCTCTCTACATTCTTCCTAATTTTCTTGTTAATCTTATTGAAGTGAAGTGATAAAGGGTTACCGACACATGACAAACACTTGTTGAACATCATTAAATTCACAAGCTGTTAACAAGAGTCCTACGCATTATCCTTGTGATTCTGCCAAACATTCAGAGTGATACACTTAAGTATTCACAATGACGAATGGCAATCCAATCAGTGTCATCATCAAACACACTGCGTAGGTGCTTACGAGATTCTATATGAATCGACATGTGTCAACTGAAAGAAACGAAGTGCGATTCAAGTGAATCAAACTTGTTCCAGGAAATGAATTGACGGCTTAATCAGAAAGATAGTAACTATCTGATTCACTCTTATCGTGTTGTCTGCTTTGAGACGTTCCGGTAATGAGAACAAGCAAGCATGGTAAATCTAATACATATGTGTTAGAAGATCCTACGCTTTGAGCTGGAAACCCTGTCAAGGAGATTCTTTGAATCTACCTAATCACAGGTACAGTATTTATACTGTAAAACGGTCCTACGGAACCGGAGGTTAATCTAACCAAATCCGGACGAATGACAAAGCCATATTCGTCCACCCGCTTTATTGCTAACTGTTTTATTTCAGGATACATAAAGATGGAGATGGTGATGCCTCATTCCAGCTGAAGTCGGATTCATTACCACATGCTCATGCTCAATCTACAAAGACATTCTATAAGCATCAAGATTCAAGAATCATGAAAGCTCAAGAATTAAAGACAAAGACTTCCGCGCAAACTCTGATATTAAAGATAACTCCTCAGAAATCAAGCTTCGGGGGAGATTGTTAGCAAGCTTTCAAGATGATGCAAAGTATGAGCATGTTGGTCAAGACACAAGATCGCAAGGTGGCAAAGACGATCAAGACAAAAGGATAAAGATTTAAAGATCTCGGACGCAAAGACGAAGTCAAAAGACAATGACAAAGGCTCAAGATCAAAGATCACAAAGCATGAAGGAACAAGCCTACAACGTAGACAGAGACAAAGATCACAAGAGCTTAACGACAAAAGCAATCTCATTGATCTCATGAAGGAGTGTCACAATGAACTCACTTCGGGGGAGATTGTTAGCCTCAAAATAATGAGTCGAACAATGGAAGTTCGTTCATAACTATATTAGGTCTCAGTCATTAAATAATTATACGTTGTAATAGGCTACACGGGTAAACGGGCTCTTAAATGTAATCTAACCGGTCACGTGTATCGGGCGAAAGCCCAAGTAATCCCGAGCCCGGCCCGTAGAAATACCAAGGCATGAAAGCCTCTTGGTATTAAGTATAAATACCCCTCTCCAAGTATGGAGAGGGTGTTGATTCTCATTTGTTCATTTCTCATTTTGCTTGAATTCAACCAACTCTTATTTTCTCTCTACAATTCTTCCATTCTTCTCATCTTATTTTTCTTGTTTCAATTATGAAGTGAAAGTGATATTTGGGTTCCGACATTTGGTATCATTCGCCACGGGTGGGTTTAGTTTTTGTTAGTTTTAGTGGTTGTTTCGTGTTAGTATTTTTTGTTTGTTTCGTGTTTTGTTTTTTTTATTAAGCAAAGTAGTTAGAGTTGATTCCTTGGCTTATAAGCTTTTCGTAGTGCTTATTTCGTGCGTGGCTAAGAAAAACGCAAGGACGAAAAGATCGTGTTGTTGGTCCCTCAATCGAACGAGTGACAACAAAGAGCATCGAACTAGACGGCGTGCTTCAAGGATCGAACTAGAGTGCATCGAACGAGTGTTCTTTGCTTCGATCGAACGAGTGTTTTTGTGTTTCGATCGAACGAGTGTTTTTAAGATTTGGATCGAACGAGTGTTTTTGTGTTTCGATCGAACGAGTGTTTTTAAGATTTGGATCGAACGAGTGTTCATTGTTTCGATCGAACGAGCTTCATCTTTGTTTGATCGAACGAGTGCATCTTCCATTACCATCGAACAAGCACCATCGAACAAGCACGATCGAACAAGTAAGATTGCAAGGATCGAACGAGTGGTTTTTCTATAAGACCGAACGAGTACTCGTTTAAGTGTTTTCGGTTTTCGGTTTCGAGTATCGGAAATCTACGGGACGTTTAACTTATACCGTTGCGATCGTGTCATCGTTTCGATCAACGTGGTATATTCGGATTTCACCGACGATAACCGTACCGGTTCATAAGATCAAATCAATCGTCGTTCATAAATCTACAACTTTCAAAACGAAAAAGCTGAGAAACAAATGGAGGGAACAGAAATATTAATTAATAAGTATTGAAAAATGGCACATGCAGTCCCTAAGTTTCAAGTGATTTTCTTCATTAACCCTTCTTTGATTAATAACACCTCTTTGTTGAAACTAACTTGCACCGTTAGTCCTTATTTCATATAATTCAACCGTTAGTCCTCAAAAGTCAATCGTTTGTGCACCGCTCATAGTTTTAAGCTTATTTTTCGCCAACAAAAGCTCACGTTCTTCGACGACAACAACGATTTCAACATCAATTAATTTTTGTTTTACGGTTTCTTTTTGATTTTGTAAAATCCCGCGAAAGATTCCATTTTTTTCTCGGTTTTAATCAAAGATTTGTAAAATCCCGTGAACATTAATTGCTTTCAATCCACAACAACAATCACTTTACCTACTTAAGATCCGATATCCATTCACAGCTTCATCAAAATGTCAAATTCAAATACCAATTTGCAAACATTTTGTCTTTCTTCTAAAACTTTGACTTTTTCTTTGTATCATTCAAGCTCACTGGACAACGATTCATTCATACTTTTTGTCTCAACATTGTTTACTAGTCAACGTCTACTTGACTTTGCATTTTGTATTAAATTACAACAATATCATAGCGTATCTTTGTTCGAGTAGGAAAGGAACTTATTCAGCAACATCGTTCTCAATAGTGACCATATAATCAACATAAGAGATAACATTGCTGTCACTTATAAGTTCATCATATGAATTATTATTAGAAACTAAGTGTTTAGTATACTCCGTCTCTTGAACAATAGGATTAAGCACATCAGTCTCATGATAAGTGTCGTAATATGGTACGTTAGAGAGTATGTCTGAATCATAAGTTGGACCATCTGTATCGCCATTGATTGATCTTGCATGAGAAAGACTTGCCATGAAGAGTGCACTAGCTGTAGCTTCATCATCATAGTCTGAATTAAATGCATCTACATGATCTGCCTTAAAGTTTGATGTTGTGTGTAGCTGAAGATCCTTATAGTCTGAATATATTTCTTCCAACCTATGAGCCAAAAAATCTTGTTGCTCTTCTTGCAAAGTAACTCTAGATTCTTGTGCTTGAGCAAGTAACATCTTCTCCTTAAACTATTCTGAGTCCTTTACATTTTTCTTGTAGTATACTGCTTAGCAATATAACCCTCACCCTTGCAATTGTAACACCTGATTACCTTGGTGGATTAGCCTTCACATCTCTAATAGTGTTGATAACCCTTGTTCCAAGAGCTTTACTCTTTCCAACATTAAACCCATACCCTTGTGACTATCATCCTTGAACATTCTGAACAGTAACTCTGCCATCTTGAATGGTTTCTTGTGTTCTAGGATTAGACAAAGTTCTGAGTTAGTTGTTTGTTGGTGGAAACCTTGAGCTAATAGATGTACTGAAAAAAATTATAGCTTTGTTGAGACTCACTATTGGATCATCTATGGGAAGAAATGATGGTGTGGAAAATCCTAAATCAAGTTGTGTTGACGATGTAGGTGATTGTTTTTGAACAATTGGTGGTTCATAACTTTATTGTGTAGGTGAAGAAATGATTTGATGATGAGTTGAGGTATTGATTGGTTGATGATGTTGATAAGGTTGATATGGATGGTATTCAGATGGTAGAGGATTGTACTGTGATCTTTGACTGTTGTGAGATGGAGGTGGATTGTAGGTGTTAGCAAGTAAGTCAAGTGGATCCGGATAACTGTGTCGCATTGCTCGAACCTCATTTTCATAATTTTCATTGTGTTTGAGAAATGCGTACAGCTGATCGAAGTTAGTTTTGTGAAGATTTTTTGCTTTCTTAGCTGCTGTGACAAACCTACTCTATTCTGGTTGAAGATGATTCACAAACTTCGTGTTGATTTGAATGGGTGTAATGGTCATCTCGATGATATTCATATCATTTATCAACTTAGCATATCTTAGATAATACGAGTGAATCGATTCTCCTTTCTCAGACGTAAATCTATCAAAATCATCATATAACTTTGACTCTCGTTCTTGAAGTGTCAGCTTAGTGCCTTCCATCAATTACTTGACCTGATCCCATATTTCTTTTGTTGTTTTTTTGATGATTGAGAAGAGTGTATATGTCGACTAGTAACCCAAGAAGGATGATATTAGTAGGTGTCACACCCCCAAACAGGGCCTGGACGGAAAAACATGTCCGGGAGCGTGACGTCATAATATACATCACACAAGACACAAAGAACGACCTTTAAGGGTACGTTTGAAAATCCAACATCGTTGCATTAATTTAAAATAGTTAAGGTTTTACATAAGTTCAAAGATAATATGCGGAAGCGAATAAAAGATTTTAATGTTTGACAATGATGTTAACAGAGATAATAATAATTCTTGAAAATCGGTCCAATGCAAGGCAACTCCATAAAGCAAGCAAAGACATCTACAGCCAAGCACCTGAGAAAAACATGCTAAAACGTCAACATAAAGTTGGTGAATTCATAGGTTTTAATTTAGTATTAAAAGTGGACCACAAGTTCGCAGTACGCATGTGACAGTTATAACAGATACAACTCCACATAAAAAGTATTTACTGTTGCGCTAAGCTCATGACACCGAAGCTCAATTAAAAGGAAGAATATTTTATGCCAAACAAGAATTAGTTGCCCTAAAAGTATCTGACCAAGATCACCTAGTGAAATCCAACATGGTATATATCCGTTTATCGGGAGCCCCGTGGGTAGTGAGCGCTACTCACCTAGATATGGATAATTAGTCCCAATAGATCTATTTACAACATTCGCACTTACTTAACCAGTCCATCGATTAAGAAATTGATGGCTCATGATAGTTCGGGCATTAGTGTTCTATTCGCTACTTAGGCAACACGTAATCAGTTTAAAAACAAGCAATGTTTCTCACCCCAAAGTAGTAAAGTAAAAGTAGTAAAACGTGGGGCTATGAACTCACCTTTAGCAAATAGTGAGATAAATATCAAGGAAGAGATATAATGCCAAGAGGTCCTACTTGAGACCTAAATCAATGAGGCGTCTTAGAAAGACAGAAAGTATGCCAAGAATTCCACAATATGTTCATTATCAAAAGACATCCATGTGTGTTTGTGCTTTGACTTAATTAACAAAACATGACTAAATAAAATTATAGAGTTTTTCGTTAAGTTTCGGCGTTTAACCAAAAATACTATTTTTAGTAAGTTTCTATTTTAGGAAAGTTTTTAGTTTCGGGATGTTAATACCGTCCCCTATATTTGCTTAATCCATATTTCCTTAAGTGCACTAGAGAAATCTAAACGTTTAACTTCCATGTCCATCTTACTAAAATTTACCAAACTTACTATTTTTAGTAACCTTACCGCTTTTCCTAAAATATGTTAAAGACGTCTATAAATGATACTAATCAATATATATATGCGTTACTATATGTTTTGCTAGTGTTTTAAAAGCTCAAAATATCTCGAAAGTGTCTGAAAACCCCATTTTAAGTTTCAAATAGCAACAATTCATTTGGTTTTGCCGAAAAATGTTTCAAGTTTCATTTGGCTATAACTTGGCCGTTTTAAGTCCAATTTTAATGTGCGCTATATGAAAAACTATCTATTCAAAATGAGCTCTCCAAAAACTACTTTTACGCCTAATGAAAACATTCCTAAGTAGCTCAAAACCTCAAAACCATTTCGGATCAGCAACTACCTTTTTCTCAAATGCTTCCAAAAATCACACCAAACTTCACAATAGTGCCTAGTCTAGCCTAATCTCCATTCACAACTAATCCACAACAAAACCACACCTAAAACTAACATAATCCCTTCATTTCTATTGTTGCAACTCTCATTCAACTCTCATCTCACCAAGAACATAATATTTAACTAGTGAAACAAAGTAACATTATTATTTCAAAAATCTTGTTTTATAATCTTTCAAAAATTAAAACACAACATATGAATGTATAGATCTTGAACATATATGAAAGGACATAAGTAAATCACAAGAAAAGATCAAGACACTTACAAGAATGAAGAACAAGTAGAGAAATCACAAGATCTAAACCCCAAAATACTAGATCTATAAAACCCAACAACAAATCTTGAAACCCTAGTTTATAAACTCTTGAAAGACCCTTGAAATCAAAGAACCAATACTTCAAACCACCTTAGATGTTCTTAGAAATGAACCTTGTATACTTGGATCTTGCAAGAAATCAAAGAAAATGGAAACCCTAAAAGGGGTGTGTGTGCCGTGAGCTTCAAGAGGGGAGGAGGGAAAGAAAATTTTTGTTGGTGACTTTGGAAATGATATGAAACCCTAAGTTGTGATATGTGTATGTATTTATAGGATAAGAGATGGTCTAGGGTTTCTTGGTACGTAGTATCTAGTGACCAACACATACCAAAGGTGTGTGTACACCTTGTTCGGCTGAAACATCCCCACAAGGACCATTTGGTTCAAATTTTGAGTCATGGTTCATTATTTATGCTTAAGAGCTAGTCAAAGGTATTAGTTCAAGTCTTACAAGAGTGTAAGAGCTCACATGTTGGTAGTTCATGGTAAGTGTGCATTAGAATGACACTCTCATGTGTCACTATCCATCACATGCATGATGAATTCAAATAAAAGATGCTTTTGAATTAATTTCAAGACTTATGGTTGCATTTGGTTTGGTTTAGGAGTCCGATCTAATAGAGGGGGAGGTCATGAACAAAAATTTTTGATTATGAACATGAGATGGACGATAACTAAAGTTTACATGAAAAGATTTCGGGCTTCCGAGGTTCTGTTAGATCAAAAACGCGAAAAACATAATTTAAACGTTAAAACGTCAAAATAATTATCGTAAGTGATCGTAAACTACGAAACACTTAGAAATGATAAAATAACTCATATAATGCCTAAACTAATCAAAATCCAAAGTTAGAACACGTCCGATGATGTTTTTCAAATTTACGCGGGTTAACTTCTCGATAAACTGCCAAACTCAGCCGTAACGTATAAAAGTCAAAAATAATAGTTGGAAAAGTTTAAAATATTAACTTGAAATTTTTGGGGTGTGACATCCTTCCCCCGTTAAAAGAGCTTTGTCCTCAAAGCTTAAGACGTGGACTAAGGGTTAACGAAAAGATAAGGGTACTTTTTTTTTCTCGATTTAATACTTCATGCTCGCCAAGTAAACACGGCGCTCGCTCGAATTCCAACAATCCTACACAATGGAAGGCGGCTTACTTTTTATTCCGTTAACTTCTCGATCATAATTTCAACTGATTCCTCAAAAAAATTAAGCTTGTCATCATCTAGATTTCTCATCCAACGGAATAGCTTCTAGTGTTCGTCAACAAAACACTTCTCAAATTGAAACATGAAAAGTGCTAATGAATTCAGCTTAAATTTATCTGGGAGTTCAAGTAATAAGCAAGCGTTCCCACTTTAGCAAGAATCTTGAAAGGTCTAATATAGGTGAGGGTTCAGCTTCCCTTTGCTGCAACGTATACCCCCTTTCCAATTGTGACACAAGACTTCACATGACCTTATCTCTAACCTCAAATTCCAATGGCTTACGTCTCCTATCGGTGTAGCTCTTCTGTCTATCTCGTGCAGCTTGAATACGCTTCTTGATCTGAATGATCTTCTTAGTTGTTTCATGAAAAATTTTCCAGACTAGTGGAGCGTGCGTCTCCAAACAACTCAGCCCAACAAATAACAAGTTGACCTTTCGGCCGATAGAGAGCTTAAACGTGCATGCTTTGATACTAGTAGTGGATAACTTTTTTATGAGAAAACTCTACTAAAGGTAGGTGTCTATCCCAACCTTTCCCAAACTCAATCACACAAGTACGTAGCATGTCCTCCAAGGTTTGGATGGTTCTTTCACTTTGACCATCAGTCTGTGGATGGTAAGCCTTACTCATATCCAATTGAGTACCTAGGGCTTTGTTCAGTGATTGCCAGAAATTAGTTGTAAATTTACTATCTCAATCAAAAATAATCGATACCGGCACTCCATGCCTCGAGACTACTTCCTTCAAGTATTGTCTCGTCAACTTCTCCATTGGTTAGAAATGAGCGGATTTTGTGAGTCGATCAAAAATTACCCAAATTGTATCTTGACCAGTTGATGTCTTTGGTAACTTAGTAACGAAATCCATAGTAATGTTTTCCCACTTCCACACTGGGATCACAGGTTAAACCAACAAACCAGATGGTTTTTGGCATTCGGCATTGACTTTGGCACAGGTCAAACATTTACTGACGTAGGTGGCAATTTTTTCTTTCATATTCGGCCACCAATACAGTTTCTTTATATCTTGGTACATCTTGTCCGAGTCACAGAATGAATGAATATTTTGACTTAATGTGAATTCATGCATAATCACTCACATAATTACCTTGACAAGGTATCCAACTTCTCCCATTCAAGCATAATGTTTCATTAGTACGTTGCTCTAGCTTCTTAATCATACCACACAGATCTTCGGTTCTAAAATTTTCCTATTTTCTCGCCTCAACTTGAGTGTTTAAAATTTGCACTGGAAGGTTCAGACCAATCATCAAAACCAAAGCTCGAACTCGTAGTGGCTTATTCCGTTCCTTTCGGCTCAAGGTATCCGCCACCACGTTCGCCTTTCTCGGATGATAACGAATCTCGCAGTCGTAATCGCTCAACAGCTCTAAACCCTCTACGTTGTCTCATTATCAACTCTTTTCTGATCTAGATATGTACAAAACTCTTATGATCAATGAAAAAACGCCTTTCGTGATACAAATTAACGTCTCCACAATTTGAACAAACACTACAGCTCCAAGCTCTAATCATGGTTAATAATTCATCACTTCACATGAATCATAGTTGGTGTGACACTCGTACCGCAATGGACTTTCTCCCTTGTTCATCAAACTAGCGCCCAACCCTTTACGAGAAGCATCACAGTAAACCACGAAGTTTTCACTACCTTCAGGTAAAGCCAAAATCGGTGCACTACACAATTTCTTCTTCAACAGTTGAAATGCAGCTTATGCCTTTTCACTCCAATCAAACTTCACGTTCTTTTAAGTTAACTTCGTCATAGGTTTGGCAATCTTCGAGAAACCTTCGATAAATCGTCGGTAATAGCCAATAAGACATAGAAATTGACGAATCTTTGTCGGAGTCTTGGGCGATGCCCAATTCTTGATTGACTCTATCTTAGTTGGGTCTACATGAATGCCTTCACCATCAATCACGTGACTAAGAAATTATACCTTCGATAGCCAAAATTCACACTTCGAAAACTTGGCGTACAATTCTTCCTTCTTAAGCAATTCCAAAATTAACTTAAGATGTTCTGCATGCTCTTCCTTGCTCTTGAAGTAGATTAAGATGTCATCAATAAAAACAATCACGAATTTCTCTAGATATGGCTTGCACACCCGATTCATCAGATCCATGAATACTGCTGGTGCGTTGGTCAGTCCAAACGGCATCACTTGAAACTTATAGTGACCGTAGCGTGTTCTAAATGTTGTCTTTGGAATGTCTTCCTCCCGAACTCTGAGTTGGTGATAACCAGATCTCAGGTCGATCTTAGAGTAGACTCTTGACCCTTGTAACTGATCAAACAGGTCGTCAATTCTCAGAAGTGGATATTGATTCTTCACAGTCAAAAAATAGCTTTGTTCCAGCCGCGGTAGTCAAATAACCAATCCAAAAATTATACTACTTTCTTTTGACAAAAAGATCGTGGCTCGCCAGGTTGAGGAAACTCGATCTTAATAAATCCCTTGTCCAGAAATTCTTGTGCAGGTGAGTAGACAGTTTTCTTATCTGCAGTTCTGGCAGTTCTGATAGGTGCTAATCTATACGCGCTGCCACGAGGTGCAACACCAGGACCTAGTTCTAAAAAAAGATTTGAAATTCAACTTGTCACGTTGGTGGTAATCCAGGCAAGTCTTCTGGAAAGACCTCCAGAAAGTCCCGTACAGTCGGCAAGTCCTCAAGTCGCTTCTTCTCTGACTTGTCTTCGGTTTCCTTCTTCGTAACTTGTGCTAGAAAAATTGGGCAACCTCTCCTGATATATTTCTGAGTTTTAGTGGACGATATAATGCTCAACTTTGACTTCTCTCCTTTGCCGCCTCTATCACCTTGAACTATCAAAACTTTATCTCCATAGGGAATTTACACAATCTTCTCATCACAAACATCAACCGCATATTGTTCGCTAACCATTCCATGCCGATGATACTCAAAACTCCAAGTTCTACTCACTAGGTCAATATGAATGGGTGACCCTAACAATCCTAACGTACAACCCCTAAGTATGGTATTCGTTTCAGAATTCTTTCCATCGGCAATTCAGATAGCATCGCTAACTCTAAATATTCGGGGTTACATCAAGTAAAGTACTAGAAGTAGTCGACATGAAACTTCGATCGGTGCCTAAATCAAATATCATAGAAGCATAATGGTTATTGAGAATAAACATACCCTTGATGACATTTGAATCGGGGTTAGCGTCTCCTCCACCCACCACATATGCTTTTCCTCTTGCTTCACCAATCCGTTCTTTTTTTCCAGTCCACCCCCACGTTTTGAACTTTTTCAGCTTGGGCAATCACTCTTGTAATGTCATTGCCTTCCACACTCGAAACAGGTTACAACCCTCTAATTCACTACTTGGCCCCTCTGAGTAGAAGTAGTGGAATTTATGACCTTACAATCTCGGGTTAAATGCCCAACCTTGTTACACTTCCCACATCTCATAGTGCATGACCCTTTATGATGAAGCTTACACTTGTTTCAAAGAGGCAACGATCCATTATACGGTTTTCTCTCATTGTTGCCAGCCGTGTAGGCTCTCGCCACATTCTGACCTCTAACATTCTGTCTTTTGAATGGTGGCTGTTGTCCACGGTTGTCTCTCTAGTTGATCTCTAATCTTCATTTGTTCTCAGCATTTTTCACAGCATATCCTTTCAACTTTTGGTCCATTAAGTTGTTAGCAATTCGAACGGCATCTTAAAGTTTTGTAGGTTCAGCAGCAATTACATTCCCTTAGATGTTATTGGGGAGTCCTTCGATGAATTTCTCAACCTGATCCTCCTCCTCGGGGACCATCTTGGTGCACATCATAGTCAAATCTTGAAATCTCTGAGTATAAGCAGCCAAATCATTATTCTTCATGGTCAAATTCCAAAGTTCAGATTCCATCTTTTAAATTTCATTTCTTGGGCAGTACACTTCAGCCATTAACTTCATGAGCTCTCTCCATGACATGACGAAGGCAGCATCAGTCCCAATAGTCCTTTTATGTGAGTTCCACCAAGTTAGTGCACTGTTTAATAGTGTGCAAGTAGCATACTTGACTTGGTATTTCTTTGGACAATTGCTGATATGGAAAACTATTTCCATCTTCTCAAACCACCTTATCAACCCAACAACTCCTTCCGTTCCCTTGAAGTTGAGTGGTTGACACTTCATGCAGTCTTGGTATGTACACTCTCGAGCAACAGGCCTAACATCCTTATTATTCTCATTTGGATTTCCGTTTCCACCATTTCCATTTCACCATTTCCATTATCGCCGTCACTGCCATTTTGGCTTTGATTTTCAGCCTCGAGAGCGTTAGCATCACGGGCTTCCTCATAAGCAGCCAATGCTTCTTCCACACGTTGGTTAACAAGTTCTTCGATTACTTCAGGGGTCATACCGGAGTGAGTGATAGTCATGTTCTACAGCACAAGACATAGCACACGGTAAGATTCGATATGAGATATAGCCATTATAAATGGTAAATAAGGTTTATATAGAAAAATACAATAGAACATGTCTTGCCAGAATAAGTAAATATCAATAAAGATGAATACGCAAGAGAATCAAAACAAGCTTTTCATTTCATGAATAAAAGCATAATTCGGTTACAACCAGTCCAAAATAGGTACATGATTTACGATTATTTCTACTACCAACATCTAGACCTAACCATTAGTCTAATGTCCTACATGTTCATGGTGCTACTAGTCTAAGGGCGAAAACCCAAATGCCTCTTAACATATGACTCCAATCTCCTAAGTCTCCACCGAGTATCATCACGATCCCTACGAACCTGACGAAACTCCTCTCGTAAAAGTGCTATGTGCCAACGAAGACTGTTAATCCGATCTCTCTTTATACTCAACATGGCTCGAACCTTTAGTTACTTTAGTCTTAAACTCCCAATCCTTTCAACCAAACTAGCTCTCTCTCCACTAGCCACTAACTAACTAGTCTCTAACTGTCTCTGAGTGGTCACAATCTCAGTAATCCTATCAATACGAACCTCTGACATGTAGTGAACTATATCATAAATGGTATCCTCAAGATCAGGAATACCTCCTCTAGAAGACTTACAACTATCACCAATAGCCAATGGATCTACAGCGATCTCTCTTGTGTCTGCCACACTAGCCTCTGCCTCAAACTTCTCATCATCCTCCCTAACATCACTAGCATCAATCTCAACTCTCATACCTATACTATCCTCAAGGTGAGCTACAACTCTATCACTAATACCTATATCCGCAACAGCCTCTGCATCAGCAATATCCACCTCTATATGCTCCTCTCCGCTATCCCCTGGTGAGTATGAATCTCTAAACCTCTTGCGAGGTGGTAAAAGATCAGCAGGAGTAGGGGCTATCGACCTTGAAACATGAGTAGGTGATGGTACCGAAGCAGTAGGGTACCTACATCTCTTGCGATATGGTCCAGAAGAAAGTGAGGATGAATCCAATGACCTCTCAAAAGATGAACCTAAGGATGACTCTGATGTAGTCGGTGGGTAAGGAGTATACAATGGTGCAGAACTCCAACGTCTAAATGCCTCACTACGTCGTAAAGTCTTAGTAAATGATCGATGAACAAATCTCGGTGGTGTAGATGTATCAGCATCGGTGGTGTCAGGTGGCGTATGTCCGGATAAGGAATGATCTGAAGGTGAACTAGAAGAAGATGAGTCTGGTGAAGAATGACGATCCGATGAATGATGAGATACACGCCTCCATGTAAGTCTACGAGAAAGAATGGGTTTAACTCTCTTCCTCGCAGTCAACAACTTATGCGGCCCATTGAGGTGGGTCCGATAAAGTCGACCGAAGGGAATAGCCTCACCGGGTCGGACAATAATCGTTGGCCGTCGACGAATCCTGGGTGGGGCAACAACAGGTGCAAGTGGAAACTCAGATGATGGTGTAAGAGACTCATGCCTCTCGGGTCTCTGCTCAGCAGGCTCAGACTCACTGTCCGTCGAAAATACCAAGATATGGGACGATAACTAGAGTTTTACCAAACCCCCTACCCCCCCACACGATCCAACCGACGAAAAGATTTATGAGTTTTTTCCCAGGGTTCCATAGGGACAAGAAAACCGCCGAAAAACACAATTAAAAACGTTAAAAAAAAGCGTTCCAACACAACAAACCTGGGAGGGTATTATCTGAAACCTCAACTAACCAACCACCAAACCAACAGATAACAAAACCAAAAAAAATATCTAAATAAAACAAATACCGAAGGGGTCCGGAACGCTCCGAAAGTGACTTTTTTTTAAGATTTACAACCGCGGATTAACTTCCCGTAAACTGCCAGGATTCCAACGTAACAAAAAAAAGTCAAAAATAATTGTCGGAAAGTTTGAAAATATTGACCTGAAATATCCGGGGTGTGACAATAGTGGATATAATAATGGTCCAACCTTTAAAGTTAGCAACAATGCAAATACTACTGAAAATGACTTACCACAACTTCTATATTCAAGGAGGAGTGATGTGTTTATTATCTAGTCTTGAATATGGTATCCAACTAAAACAATAGACGAACATTAACGAGCAGTGTACCCAGTCAGTTATTGCTAAGTTATGGTAAGTACGGGTCGTTCGCGAGGAGTGATTGGACTAATGCTAAATCTAGTTGAAGTTTTACATATTTTAAGGGGGTTTTCAATCCTAAGAGATTGGGACGATTAATTGTTTAAACTACTAATTAACTAGAAAGCAAATAAAGTATGAGTGTGATCAGATTAGGAAGAACGTGCCAGCCAAGCTACTAGTGCACTGATCTAACAAACCTTCGTTGGTGATCTAACAAACCTTCATTGGTGAAAGCAAATAAAGTATGGGAACACGGGTCCACTATTCTAAGAATAACAACCCTTTAAAAAAAAAAAAAAAACTAACCCGATGTCACCAATGTTTAATTAGAAGTTCTCAAATCACGCCATTAAGTGTGTGCAACTATTCAATATGATTTATCTTGAGTAACACTAAATGGTCATAGATGTTATCCTTGTTCTCGCGTCGCAAATGGTATTTATTATAAGAATATAATGGCTAAATTACTTTGTTTTAGTTATCAATACGTCTAAACCCAACAGTTGGGAGGGTCCACCTCAAGTCCTAATGGTGACGTAAATTGACACTTAATCTCAATCGTCACTAAAAACCCCAACCGTTACGATATGGGACATAAAACACATAATGGTCACCCAGTGATCTACCAACTAGCAATAAATGATATATAATAAGCAAGTAACCTACCAAATCAGTTGATAAACGTATAAACTATGCAACTAACTTTATTAAATCTAAAGTAAAAAGAATCAAAATGACATAGTATTTATAATCTTAGCTAACAATAAATGATGTTAGCCCATATATAAGTAACACAAGTCATAGAAATAATAAACGGTAAAAAAGATATTCATAATGAAATCGATATGCAAACCAAATGATTAAACTAAGAATGATGATACGAGGTGTCATTCACTTGATTTGTATTCTTCAATGGTGTTTCTCTTCTCTGAAAATCGTCTAAAGGTTGACTTGAGTAGAGGAATGGCAACCCTAAGTTGTGGTTAGAGCCTAATTTATAGTTTTACGTCTTTGACCCTGATACGTCGTAAAAAAATATGTATAAACTTATTTGGATACGTCATATCATTAAACAATCTTGGTCTCTAATTACTAAGATAAATAGAAAGTCAACATCTGACTATGCCTTCAATCAGCTTAAATGGATACGTCATATGCCTTTAGATGCGATCTTGGGGAGGTCTTCACTTGGACTCTTATACGGCATATCCCGATAAGCTGGATACGTCGTATCCATCTAAATACGAACATTCTTTAAATTATTCTATGTCTTTTATACAACGTATCCCTATTTGCATGGATACATCGTATCCTTCTCCTGATACAGTATTTTTCTGTTTTAGATCTAAATTAGCCACTTTTCGTGTCTTTTTCACTTTTGCTCCAAATTTACTAAGAATAAAGAATATGAATGATTAAGTAGCAATTCTTATGTTGATAAAATATAATGCCTAAAAACATTACTAATATTTTTCACATCTTTACGTTTTGATAATCACAAAATATAAAAACATTCAATGTAAAACTAAACGTAAACAAGTAATTAGTAGTAAATTTTCATTTTGAAATTTATATCACTTCAAGGTATGAATAAATAAATACTTAATGCATTTTATGATCAAAAAAAAAAATTATTCAACCTCACACTTTTTTAAAATGTTGTAAACATTTTTGTAAACATTACAAAACATTTTCTACAATTAAAAGAAATGTTTTATTCAAAATAAACATTTTGAAATTCAAATTTTCGGACCTAAAACGGCTAGAAAAGTTCTAGAAAATTCCCCCTACACAAAAGACAAACTAGAGAGCCCCTAGTCTAAGGCGGCCCCTTAAATACACGGGCGGCCCCCTTAATTTTAAGGGGACCGCCCACCTATTTAAGGGGACCGCCCATAGACTGACGCTCTTCCAGTTTGTCCTATAAATACTAGACTTTTCCCACTATTTTCTCACCTTTTGCACTCATTCTTTCTACTCAAAACATCCCACATATCCTCTCTAAAATCCTTTGATCATTTAATCATAAAGATTTGTTTCCAAGTGATCCAAGCTTAATTCCTCAAGTGCAAGATGTGGTATATCCTATATCATAACACAGGGTCGATTCTTGGATTTGGCTAGTTTCTAGAGAGAGAAACACTAGAGAGAGT